>CAHIKZ030001617.1:170000-350000 GCA_903632075.3 Acanthosepion pharaonis | reverse complement strand
GCATGTAAATTTTGGTGCAAATCCATCAAAAATTGTGGCCATGCATTCGTTACACACACACACATCCTGTCTTTTATAGATAGAGATACCCTGTACTCTCACTAGTTCTCCTCTTCCAAAAGCAGTAAAACATCCCCAGAGCAGAATACTCCCACTACTGTGCTTAATTGAAGGGAGGGTAATTTTTAAGTGTGTGAGCTTCATTCACTTTCCTCCTTACATAATGAGAGTTCATGTGACCAAATAATTCAACTTTGGTTTCATCTGATCATAAAACAGATTTCCAATATTTACTCCCATATTCTAGATGGCTTCTAGCATAAGCTAAGCTGCATTTTAAGTTTTAGCCTTAAACAAGGGAATTTTCCTTGGGTGGCAAGTCCTGCTCAATGAAAGCATCTAGTGACTGTCTTCATCGATATATTCAACCCTGATGCCTTTACATCATTGACAATGTCCTTTGTCATCAAGTGAGGATTCTTCAAGACATCTTTAACAATTTTTCTTCCCATTCTCTCTGAAATTAACTGCTTTCTGCCAGTCCTTAATTTATTCTCAACACAATGAGTCACATTATACTTCTTGATAAGGTTACGAATTGTCAAGTTAGGAACATTTAAACACTTGGAAAGTGTTGTGTATCCATCACTTTCTTTGTATACATCAACAATCTTCATTTGAAGCTTTTTATCAAGTTTAGCCATCTTCACAGAACAAATGAGTTATCGCGGTATGTGGCACTCACATTTTGCCTCCTTCATAAACTTTTAGAATGTTATAGAATCAAATTAATACAATTTCATTTTCAGAGGGTGTTCATATTAAATGTCAAATTAAGAAAAAAGCCATTACAATTTACATAGAACAATATTATTTCATAATTTCCTTGGTAGGGGCAAATAATTTTGGTTTTGGTTTGGTTTACGGCATATCAACCTCAATTGGTTATTTAATGCTGACAAAATTTTATTGCTGGTAATTGTTTTTTTTTTCAGAAATGTATTGCTGGTAATATTTTTTATTCCCAAAAATGTATTGCTGGTAACATTGCTTTTTTCAAAAAAGTATTGCTGGTAATAATTTTTTACAAAGTATTTCTGGAATTAAAAACTATTTTTACACTTTCATGGTGTTTTGACCCCAGATCAACTATTTGCCCATAGCTGGGACCCTAACAGGTGCTACCACACTGGGTTAGGATGGACCTGGGAACACCAGCAATTAAGAGGTGGTTCCACACTCCTCAAAGCTTCCTAATTAGAGGCCTTGCTGTTAGACATAGTTTATCGTCTTACCCAGGATGCGGATGTAGTTTATTGTCATACCAAGGATGGATAATTTTGGACTGCACCAATTTTTAGAAAAATCTATAAATATGAGTAGAATAGATAAAAACTTCTAAAAATTTCACAAATTATTCAAAACCAAATACAGAATCAACTATTTATGGTAAATTCAATAAGTACTTGCAAATATTCATATTTCCTTAGAAAATATACAAAAATTCAATGGGGATAAATAATTTGTCCACAACTTTTGAATATATATATATATATATATATATATATATATATATATATATATTTGTGATAAAAATGTGATATTTGTGACCCTAGGTTTTTTCAATTTTGTTATCGTCAGACAATCACATTCGATAAATATGAAACCCATGGTCACAAACATCACATCAATCAAATATTTTAAAATATATCTCTTATATTGAGTGCTTTCTAATAAGTACTGCATATATAATAATATAAATAATAATATATATAATATATAACACACACACACACACACATATATATATATATTTATATTTATATACACACACTTTTCACACACACACACACACACACACACACACACACACATACATACATACATATATATATATATATATATAATTATATATATATATTTCCAAGAGGATAAAATCCAGGTAGAGCTCAATGTACAAGACAGAGCAATAATATAATATAAAAGGCTCAAACACTAATATTCCATGGTTATAATTTATTACATTGGAATCGTAATCACAATCAAATCTACAAATTCAAAAATTTATTGGATTTGTAGGTCTGTTGAACTGGATCATGATTACGATTCCTTTTGTAATAAATTATAATATATGTGAATATTAATGTTTGATCTTTTATATTATATATATATATATATATATATATATATATAAAAAAGAAAGAACAAAGATATATAATCTGGTATAGATACTTTTATTTTTTGCAAAATAGTGCTCAATGTAAATTTACAGAGCATTAATATTATAAATTAACTGATTTAAAATATGTTTTTGTCGCTTTACAGGTCTACCCATGTTTCAAAAATAGAAGCTAAAAAGCTTTGAATTTAATTTTGTAATTAAATTAAAGACATTTGGTTCCATTTCATCCTCCATATAAATTTTGGAGTAACTTATTTTTTTGAATTACTGGGTTTTTCAAGGCACTTAAGGAAAATTCACTTGTCTGGATGAATGGATTTCTCTGTATCCTTGGAAACGTGAATTATGATTTTTTGCCCCAGCTTTAAAAAAAACCCAATAATTTTAAAAAAAAAGTTACTCCAAAATTTGCTTGAGTATGAAATGCAACTAATGTCTTTAATTTAATTAAAAATTAAATTTGAATTTTTTAGCTTCCATTTTTGAAACATGGTTAGAACTGTGGAGCGAAAAATACATATTTTATATCATTAATTTATAATATATATATATATATATATATATATATATATATATATATATATATATATATAAAAAATTTTGTTAAATTCAACCAGTCTGATTAATTTTTGTTATAGTTTTCTAATTTTCAAATAAGGTGTTATACATCATGTTCAGAGTTATCGATAAACTCTCTCCCATTTTACTATACATTTTGCTTGTGGATTTCTTTTCTTTGCTAAAGGGTATCAATTTATCCAAACCTTCAAGTAAAACATTTTTTTCCATTTTCAAGGAATTATTGCATGAAGTACACTACTTGTTAAACTGTCACCCATCAAACAACAACCCTTCAAAGAGTTAAATGTGTTTCCAGTGCTTTGACTTTGAAAGTGAAAGTGAAAGTACATTTATAAATGTATGCCTCCACTATGAATATTGTGCAAATAATGTAATGGATCCCTGAACTAATGATGGATATTATTGGCTTCTTTATATTCATGATACTGGTAGCTTCAAAAACGAGCTTTCTAAATTCTATCTCATTTGGGGAAATTTATACAACTAATTTGAATAACTTTGTTGTGTTTTTTGTTGTTTTATTCTCTGTTTTGGGGGGGGGCACTATTTTTAGTGTTTTCGAGTTATTTGTTTTATCCATTATTGTGAAAGAAAATCCATTGTTGTGAAATGTTCCATAAAATGTTATAAGTTTTCTTTGTGGATTCAATTCTTCTTTCTTTCCTCTTTTCTTTTATTGATCTGCTTCTTCTTTTCTATGCAGATTTGATTTTTTTCCTATCCTTTTTGCTCTTATCATCTGGCATTTTTGTTTTTTCTTTCACTTTCTCTTCTTTCTATATATCGTTATACTTTCACTTTTACTTTCTTCATTTTCTATTTTTTTTTCTATTTTCACATTTACTTTCCTTTTTTCTACATTACGTTTTTAATTCGGCCTTCTTTTTTATTTTTTTTCTGCTGAAATATTTCTTTATGCATTCACTTTTGTCTTCCTTTCATTTTGATTTTTAGTTTTACTTTATTCTTTTTCTATGTTGCTTTCTACTTTCACTTTCTTTTTCTCCTTTGTTTTCATTTACTACTTTCTTTTTTTTTTCTGTTTTTCTATAATTTCTAGTTTCATTGTTTTCTATTTATCGTTTGGCTTTCTTTTTCCTTGTGTGTATCTTCTTGCTTTCTTTTTTTTTAGAAGTATTTTTGTTGTATTTTTCTTCTTAGTTTCTTTCTTGTTTCTTTCTGTCATTAGTCTCCTTTACCTTTCTTTTCTTTTAGAATTATTAAATGTTCTGTTTTTTTCTCTCTTTTCCCCTTATTTGCTCTTTTCTCTTCCACAAATTAATGTCTCTTTTCATTCTCTTCTCTTTTCATTTTTTTATTCTTTTCCTATTTCATTTCTACTTCTCTTGATTTTCCTTTTTCTCTTTTTTCTTTCCCTATTTTTTCTATCCCTTTTTTTCGTACTTTAGCTTGTTTACTTTTCTTTTATTATACTCCTGTTCTCTCTATTTTGATCTACCCTTCCCATCTCTCTCTCTCTCTCTCTCTCTCTCTCTATCTATCTATCTATCTATCTATCTATCTCAGTTGATTCATATCTATTTCAATGTCTGTCTGTATGTTCATCTACCTAGCTATCTGTGTCTACCTAGCTACCTACCTATCTATCTATCTATCTATCTATCTACAAACATATATAGTATCTATCTATCTATCTATCTATCTATCTATCTGTCTGTCTGTCTGTCTGTTTGTCTCAGTCTGTTCATATCTAACTCAATCTATTCATATCAATCTTAGTCTGTTCATATCTATCTAAAATATGTATATATAGTCTGCTTATCTATCTATCTATCTATCTATCTATCTATCTATCTATCTATCTATATATCACAGTCTGTTCATATCTATCTATCTATCTATCTATCTATATATCACAGTCTGTTCATATCTATCTATCTATCTATCTCTCTAATCTACAAATATATATAGTATCTGCTTATCTACCTATCTATCTATCTCAGTCTTTTCATATCTGTTCATTATCTATCTATCTATCTATCTAGCTCAGTCTGTTCATATCTATCTCTACAAACATATATATATATATATATATATATATATATATATATATATATATATAATATTATATTTTAAATTTCATTTTGCAAACCTATTTTGGTAAACTTGTAAGCTTGAGGCACATGCCAACTGACAATCATCAGGCACATATTTTTTGCTATTTTATATTTACACAAACAAACAAGAACAAATACTACACACACATATATATATATATATATATATATGTATTAGCATTTCTTTCTATTGTGTTTCTTCCTCTCCTTTTGATTCCTCTCTTTTTCTTTTGATTCTGTTTACCCTCCCTTTCCCTTTTTTTCATTCAGTTTTTCACATTTTCTATCTCTTTCATTCTCTCCCAATTCTTTCTCCATCTAACTTTATTCTTTCTATATCTAATCACAAACATTGAACAAACCTTTTTATGTTCTCTTCTTTCTTTTGTTTTCTTTTTCATTTTTTTTGTTTCCTTTTGGCCTTCTCTCTCTCTCTCTCTCTCTCTCTCTCTCTCTCTTTCAACCCCCTGTATTTTTATTCCCTCTTCTTTCACTTTTCTCTTGATTTTGTCTTTTTTCTTTATCATATATTGTATTTCTCAACTTCTCTCTCTCTCTCTCTCTCTCTCTCTTTCAACCAGTTTATTATTATTCCCCACCTTTCTCTTGATTCTCTCTCAATTTATCTCCTTTATATATTTCCCAACTTCTCTCTTTCTCTCTTTCTTCCCATTTAATTCTATTCCCTCTTCTTTCACTTTTCTTTTTTTCACTCTCAAGTTTTCTCTGTTATACATTGTATTCCTCCTTTCCTCTCTCTCTCTCTCTTTCACACCTTTTCTTTTTCTCCCTTTGCTCTTTTATTCTCTTTCTTTTCTCTCTATTATATCTTTCTTTTCTATCACTTTTTCTCTTTCTTTTCTCTTTTTCTCTTGATTCACACTCTCTTTTCTCTTTCGTTTCTCTTTTTCTCTCTATTTTTCTCTTTCTTCTCTCTATTTTTCTCTTTCTTCTCTTTTTCTTTTCTCTTCCTTTTCTCTCTCTTTTCTCTTTCCTTTCTCTTTCTTCTCTCTTTCTTTTCTCTCTCTTTTCTATTTCCTTTCTCTCTCTTTTCTCTTTCTTTTCTCTTTTTCTCTCTATTTTTCTCTTTCTTCTCTTTTTCTTTTCTCTTTCTTCTCTCTTCCTTTTCTCTCTCTTTTCTCTTTCATTTCTCTTTCTTCTCTCTTTCTTTTCTCTCTCTTTTCTCTTTCATTTCTCTTTCTTCTCTCTTTCTTTTCTCTCTCTTTTCTCTTTCCTTTCTCTCTCTTTTCTCTTTCTTTTCTCTTTTTTCTCTCTTTTTTTTTTTTTTTTTTTTTTTTTCTTTTTTCTCTTTTCTTTTTTCTTTTTTTCTTTTCTTTTCTCTTTTTTCTCTTTTCTTTTCTTTTTCTTCTCTTTTTTCTTTTCTCTTTTTTTTTTTTTTCTCTCTTTTTTTTCTTTTCTCTCTTTTTTTTCTTTCTTTTTTTTTTTCTTTTTTCTTTTCTTTTCCTTTCTTTTCTCTCTGTTTTCTCTTTTTTCTCTCTTTCTTTTCTCTCTCATTTCTCTTTCTCTTCTCTTTCTGTCTAATCGTTAATTTCAAACAATTCTTCAGTGAAATATCATCTGATTCATCACAGAAAATGGAAGGTGGTTTTTCTACAAATCAAAAGCGCCAATCCGACTTCCTCATCTGTCCTATCCCATTTCTTTGCCAACTCATGCCTCTCCACACACCCCCCAACTACAAAACCCTACCCCCACAAAACACAAACATCAAGCCTTGGCCAAAATGAGTGATTTATTCAAATTCTATTGCTCATATACAAAATAGGATTTCAGAAAGATAACCAAGGAAAAACAAATAATGGAAAATGGAGCAGGAGGGGGAGGGAGAAAGTTTAAATCAATGAAAAAAGTAGATATAAAACAAATACATAAAATAATGCAAGAAGACAGAATAAAAAGAAAAGGTAAAAGAAAAGAAAGAAAAAGAAAGAAAGAAAGAAAGAAAGAAAGAAAGAAAGAAAAGGGAATAAAAAAGAAAGAGAAACAGAAAGAGAGATAAAGAAACTAACAAGTTGAAAGTGGGAAGTAAGGAAAAGTGGATCCGAGTTGAAGAAGGAGAAAAGAGTAACTTTTATGAGAAACAGAAAAAAAAAGAGACAAGGAAAGGAAAAAAAAGAGAAGAATAAATAAGTAGAAATTGGGAGAAAGAAAGAAAGAACATCATAGTAAAGGAGAAACAGAGAAAGAAGAAAGATAGTGAAAGAAAGAATAAATATATAAGTATTCCAACTGTTTCAATGCTGTAAAAATACAAATAAACTGACCATTGAATATTGTAGTGTGAAAAATGCACCAATGACTTTGATGGAAAAACAAACCACTCCTTTAAAGAAAAAAGCATTCACAAATCAAATGTAGTATAGATTTTGGCAAACATGGACATTCATGTCAAAAGAACAGTTTTTCCCTTGACACCACTATTATTTTAACTACCTTCACTCCTCAGCAATGTTTATTGTTTTAAAAAGCAATGAGTAGAATTGTAATAAAAATTAAACATATGAAAATGAATTTAAACATTTTCTTTGTTATTGAGAATTGACAACAAAAATAATAAACACTATTTTTTATTAAATTGTTTATTTACACTTTTAAATTGTTTATTGGAATAGTTGGCAAAATATCAGCTAATTGCCAATTGATTCAAATTTTATAATAAGAATTTCCTTTGACACCACTATTATTTTAACTACCTTCACTCCTCGGCAATGTTTGATGTTTTAAAAAGCAATGAATAGAAATGTAACAAAACCTAAACATATGAAAGTGAATTTACATACATTTTTTGTTTTTGACAATTTACAACAGAAATATTAAACACTATTTATAAGATTGTTTATTTACAAGAATAATTTAAAATTTACAACATTCTAAATACTAATACAATTAAAACTAATGCCATGCAATATTTATCATTTACCAATTTATAAAGAAACAAATATGAAAACAATTTTTATTCATAAATTTATAAACATTTACTGAATTATTAAAATATGTGAACCAATTATAGAGAAATCCTTATTATTACCATCTTGTAAAGTTTGAACCAATTGATAACTAGTTGATGTTTTGCCAACTGTTCCTATAAAAAATGTAATAAATAAATAATGAAAAAAAACAATCTAATAAATAGTGTTTATTATTTTTATTGTCAATTCTCAATAACAAAGAAAATATATAAATTCACTTTCAACATGTTTAGTTTTTATTACAATTCTAATCATCACTTTTTAAAACAATAAACATTGCTGAGGGGTGGAGGTAGTTAAAATAATAGTGTTGTCAAGGGAAAAACATCTTTTTGATACAGATTTTTTTTCAGACATGAAGGTTAAGGATTGTTGAAATATAGTTAATTTAAGTTTTAGAAAAACTGTCAAACATTTTCTTTTTAAAATAACCAGAAAGAGTTAAAATATTCAACATTACATTTGATAAACATTTGATAAACGATTTCCTTCATTGGGTTAATAACAAAGACAAAAAATCTAGATGGGATTGATTTTTTTTTAATCTTGAGCAGATTGAAGAATAATACTGGTATCATGGAAGAAACAGTTCTTTTGACACTGTTTTTTTATGGGCCTGATGGTCCAAGTTTGCTCAGGTTTTGACACAACATTAGTGAATAGTACTTTTTTAACAATAGGGGCGACCTAAAAAGATGGCGATGAAGAGTTAAGATTAGGAAATGTTTTACATTGTTAAATTCTTCAGTCTTCAGATCAAGTTATTTGATTTTAAGACATATCAACCCTTTTTGCATTATTTAATGTCCAATTTTCTATGGGGGCACCAAATGAGGGTCAATTCCACTGTGCAATAATAACAGCCAACCAGACCAGCAACAATAGCCATTACGCCATGCTATGACACCCATTATTTCAAGAAAGAGAAAAAAAGAATGGATTGATTGCTTGATTTGTTTTTTTTTATGGCTTACCAACCCTTTGTAGGTTATTTAATGCCAAAATATATTTTGGATTGTAAGAATAATTTAGTGATACAAGTTTTACTAAGTGACTCATAACTTGGGGGGGCGGAGAAGTGATGGATTTATACATTTCCCAATTGTATTTGCATGTAAGTAATTGCAATGAACCCAACAGGAAAAAGGATAGTGACTGCACTGTAGTAGTAGTAGTAGTAGTAGAAGCAGCTGTAGTAACAGCAGCAGTAGTAGTAGTAGTATTAGTAGCAGTAGTAGTGATGGCGGTGATATTCGACCTGCCTTTTATTGCTATTATTTAAGGCTAAGTTTCATAACATATCAACCCTTGTTGAGTTATTTATTTAATGTTGAATTTTGTATGGAACACTGAGTGAGAATCAAACTCATGATTCATGGTATACCCCTCTGCCCATAGCCCAATTAGGACTCATTTAAACACACATAGAGACTTACTAAACTCCATCCACAACATACTTGTAGAAAATACAAATATAATAGCCTCGTCTACATATAAAAAAAACCCCAAAAATAATGGCAGCATGAATGATAAAAATAAAATGTCAGTATTCAATAACATCAGCTATGAACATGGCCACAATGTGCTGACCGTGTTTGGAAAATAAAAAAAAACATTCTCATCACTCTAGAAACATATATAAAAATCTACACATTTAGTTAAAAATAAAAACCAAAAACATTCTTGATGATCGCCGATAAAATAATCGAAAGTGCTCCAGTCTATAGAACATTTAAACAATTTTTACCCATTTTATGTCCAGAAAAAGAAATCCTCAATTATATATATATATATATATATATATATGCACCAATGCTAAACAAAGTGACTTGTTATACACTTTTGTTTTTTTTCAATCAGAAAATTGCCTGATTGCTTGGCTGAATCTGATCTAAAGTATTTTCTAGTTAGTATGTACTTCGAAAATAATTTTTAGATGTTTAGTAGTAACTTATATGACAACAAATGCCACGGTTTTTCTTTTCTATTATAAAGTAGAATTATTATTTCTATAATGAAGTTTACAGGTACTTTTCTTTTCCATATACACTGGGAAACAGTTGTTCTGAGCTTTTATGGAAATCTTTTATGTCTTTCAAAATGTCTGTTACTATGCCATTTTCATCTGGTGCTTTTTCATGTTTCATGAACATGATCAATTAGATAGGGGTTCTTCCAAGGCATAAGAAGGCCCTAGATCTGCTTTAATGAATCCCTGGTACCTTTTTTCTTAATCATATCTAGCAATATCCTATTCGTGTTTTCTATGTTTTGTTACTTATTTTTACCTGAAATTCAGTTCACACCAATCCTATTGGAAAATGTTTTATATCCGAGAATCAATATACCATTCTATGGTCACTTTCTGCAGGAACAATCATAGAATTTTGTGCCTCTCTAAACAACATTCCAAAACTGGAGAAAATGTGAAAATATAAATATACTTACTAGTAGCATTTATTTTGTTTTGATTGCATACAGGTGCATGGTTAGCTAGGTAAAAATGACGAGATAGAAAAAGAGGAAAATATACTGGCATGGCTAATATATAATATTTATATGTGGCTTCTTTATACTTCTTGTTTAAGTCTGCCAGGTACCTCACCTGTTATTTTCTCTTATCTCTCTTTCCCTCTATTCAACCCGTGAGTATCAGATTCTCCAGGCCCTCTTTCCTCATTATGTGTTCCCAAAAATTCAGCTGCCTCTTCCTGGTATTAAGTATAAGCTTCCTCCTTCTTTGCAACCTCTCTAAGATCTCATCATTGCTCACACGCTTGGTCCATGATATCCTTAGCATCCTTCTGTAGAACCACATGTCTGTTACCTTGAGTCTCTTCTTCATCTTTGAGGAAACCATCCATTATTAATTCCCTTAAAAGACACTCTCAAAAACAGACTGCTCCTCCTGCCTACACCTGGGCCACCAAGGACTTCTTGTCTACGTCAATTCCTTCTTTAACCCTTCAGCATTCAACCCACTCAAACCCACCCCATAAATATCAGCTCTCGATGTTCAACTGAATGCAACCTACCCCATGTACACTCAGGAAGTTGCACAAACAGTGAGACTTTGACCACAGACTTTGAGAGGCAATATTTATGGGGACAGGTTTGAGCATGTTGAATTCTAAAGGGATAATTGTTTTGACAGCATTTTTTTCTTGAGTTTATCCAAGTCAATTTATGGCCCTTTCGCTACAGAAAAAAAAATGTATTCATAATTGTTATTTTGTAATACCCTGAGACGTTCACATTTGATTTCCTATTTCTCTTCCCTATTCTAAATCTTCATCTTTCTGCAATGGAAAAAGTTCAGAATAGGTCTTCTTTGGACAGATGATAGTATTCAAGGAAAACCACAGAAATTAAATATAATAATGGTAGTTTGAAAAGCATTTAATAATGAGTAAGGCTCAGTGGTGTTGAGTGAGTCAGTCGATGTCGGACATTGAAGTATCAACCATCACAACTAGATTACTGTGTCATTAAATCTTATTGTAAGTTCCTAACGTTTTGTACATCGGACTCTTTTAGGACAGACTTAGTGAAATACAAGCCTCCACTGTGAAAACTACTCTACAACACAAGTTCAAATTCCAGTCACGGCTGATGCATTTACTTTCACACAAATACCCTTGGACAAATATGAATCCATTTTTCTCCATCCAGCTAGAGGTTAATAAGAGAATAGACTAGGCTCACTGGTTTTTGGTGGCAACCATTCTAGAAGAAGGAAAATTCAAAACTGATTGAGTATGGGGTTAGCAACTCCATCCCATAAAAGTCTACTTGCTACAGAAACCACAGCACCAATGTGGGTTGTGGTGTGGCTGTGACCCTATATACTACAGGGTAATTTACAGGGCCAATATATATACTCTGCCAATGTATCCTGAAAATTACAGTTCTTGTTAAAGATCTCACCTTGTCTGTAGAATTGAGATTCATCATCATCATTATCATCATCATCAGTCCCTGGACTGGGCGTGGTTGTAGGGTTTCATTGCAGTTGAGCATCTTACCTGTTTACATCACATACCTGGTTTGAGAGCTGAAGAGGTATCCATTTATTCTGCACAGTGCCTTGGGCACATAGACCTGGCAGATGCCATCCCTCTCCAGGTCAAACTACAACCAAAGCCTTGAAGGCTCACATTGGCCATGGATATGTGGCTGTTGATTCCATCAAGGGACCCTCATCCCTGGCCATTGATTTCAGACTAAAAAGTCCTCTGCCCAGCAATGACATGTCATCATCTCACTAGTTGTATATATTTATAGCTATGTAGTCCAGACTAACTCATTGTGCAAGATGGCCATTGACCCAACATGAAGGTTTATCTACCATTGTTTTTTAATACTGCTGGATATCTAGCCACCTTCTGCAACATAAAATTCTAAATCTGAAACAGGTTTAGTAACCAATGAACCAACCATGTAGCAAGGGATACTGGCTTACTCTTATATGTATACCATTCATATCATCTAACTCACTATATGCAAGCATAGACCAATGGTTCCATGCTTGCATGGAAATGGCTTATTACATCAGCACCATTACCAGAGGAATGCATTACAAATGATTTTTATAGTAGGAATGCATTGAATATGATTTTTATGATAGAAATGCATTGGAAATGATTTTTACTATAGGAATGCATTGGAAATGATTTTTACTATAGGAATGCATTGGAAATGACTTTTACTATAGGAATGCATTGAATATGATTTTTACTATAGGAATGCATTGCCAATGATTTTTACTATAGGAATGCATTGGAAATGATTTTTACTATAGGAATGCATTGGAAATGACTTTTACTATAGGAATGCATTGGAAATGACTTTTACTATAGGAATGCATTGAATATGATTTTTACTATAGGAATGCATTGCCAATGATTTTTACTATAGGAATGCATTGAATATGATTTTTACTATAGGAATGCATTGGAAATGATTTTTACTATAGGAATGCATTGGAAATGATTTTTACTATAGGAATGCATTGAATATGATTTTTACTATAGGAATGCATTGGAAATGATTTTTACTATAGGAATGCATTGGAAATGATTTTTACTATAGGAATGCATTGGAAATGATTTTTACTATAGGAATGCATTGAATATGATTTTTACTATAGGAATGCATTGCCAATGATTTTTACTATAGGAATGCATTGGAAATGATTTTTACTATAGGAATGCATTGGAAATGATTTTTACTATAGGAATGCATTGGAAATGACTTTTACTATAGGAATGCATTGAATATGATTTTTACTATAGGAATGCATTGCCAATGATTTTTACTATAGGAATGCAAGGGAAATGATTTTTACTATAGGAATGCATTGGAAATGACTTTTACTATAGGAATGCATTGAATATGATTTTTACTATAGGAATGCATTGCCAATGATTTTTACTATAGGAATGCATTGGAAATGATTTTTACTATAGGAATGTATTGGAAATGATTTTTACTATAGGAATGCATTGGAAATGACTTTTACTATAGGAATGCATTGAATATGATTTTTACTATAGGAATGCATTGAATATGATTTTTACTATAGGAATGCATTGGAAATGATTTTTACTATAGGAATGCATTGAAAATGATTTTTACTATAGGAATGCATTGAATATGATTTTTACTATAGGAATGCATTGCCAATGATTTTTACTATAGGAATGCATTGGAAATGATTTTTACTATAGGAATGCAAGGGAAATGATTTTTACTATAGGAATGCATTGGAAATGACTTTTACTATAGGAATGCATTGAATATGATTTTTACTATAGGAATGCATTTGCCAATGATTTTTACTATAGGAATGCATTGGAAATGATTTTTACTATAGGAATGCAAGGGGAAATGATTTTTATTATAGGAATGCATTGGAAATGACTTTTACTATAGGAATGCATTGAATATGATTTTTACTATAGGAATGCATTGCCAATGATTTTTACTATAGGAATGCATTGGAAATGATTTTTACTATAGGAATGTATTGGAAATGATTTTTACTATAGGAATGCATTGGAAATGACTTTTACTATAGGAATGCATTGAATATGATTTTTACTATAGGAATGCATTGCCAATGATTTTTACTATAGGAATGCATTGGAAATGATTTTTACTATAGGAATGCATTGCCAATGAATTTTACTATAGGAATGTATTGAAAATGAATTTTATTATAGGAATGCATTGGAAATGATTTTTACTACAGGAATGCATTACTACTGATTTTTACTATGCATTGCCAATGATTTTTACTATAGAAATGCATTTGCCAATGATGTTTACAATAGGAATGCATTACCAATGGCTTTCCCTAGAAGAATGTATTGGAAATTATTTTTACTGTAGCAATGCATTGATATTTTACTATAGGAATGCATTATAAATAATTTTTACTATAAGAGTGCACTGCCAATGACTTTTACTTTGAAAATATATTGCCAATGTTTTTTACTATAGAAATGCATTGGAAATGGCTTTTATTATAAGTATCCATTGTAAATACGATTTTTACTATGTGAAAAAGACTACAACAGTTAGATTATAACAATTAGTGGAGTTGAGAAGGATAATTTCTTGAAAAACTTTTTCATGAGAACAACTTAATAAAATCCAAGTTACAGTAATGCTAAGTGTTCTTTTCAATGAATGTCAAATATTTACTGTATAGAGATGGCTATTTTTCAACATTACCATTACTATATACTAAAATTAACTTCTAGTAATGAAACATAATTCAGAAGCAACTAATAATAAGACATGGCTTAACAGATAAAAGTGCTGGCAAATTTGTGTAAGTGTATTCATTGAGTATCAAGCCAAAATGGTTGAGGAACAGGCTAACAACCATGAGAGTTTTGATGAGCCTTCAGAGTTATATTGATGGTGATATATTTATATAGTTAGTGTTGGAATGGCTTGAAATAAACTATTGATTGAAGCTGAATGAAAGTCTTTTCTGACTGGTTAAAAAATATATTTATGACTTTTTAATCTTTCTTTCTTGTCTTAGAAGTTGATACTGAGACTCAGCTCTAAAAATTAAAGCAGTCTGTCTCATTTGAACAGTGGCTATTAAGGTAAGCACTTCCATTTTCATTGCAGGAGTGGCTGTTTCAACAGACTATTGTAATGGTAGAAGTAATATTTGTCCTATGATTCATGATGATGATGGTATTTCGTCATTCTAGAAATAAAAATCTGAAATATCATCATCATGAATCATCACTGCTGGAAACGTTTTTTAGAATGATGAAATTTCAGATCTTTATTTCTAGAATGATAAAATATCATCACCATCATGAATCATCACTGCTAGAAAAGTGTTTTTTAGAATGATGAAATTTCAGATCTTTATTTCTAGAATGATAAAATATCATCACCATCATGAATCACCACTGCTGGAAAGGTGTTTTTTAGAATGATGAAATTTCAGATCTTTATTTCTAGAATGATAAAATATCATCACCATCATGAATCATCACTGCTGAAAAGGTGTTTTTTAGAATGATGAAATTTCAGATTCTTATTTCTAGAATGATGAAATATTTGTGATTTCCCTACAAGGAAACATTTGACATTCACTGATCGATCAACCAGTAATGCTTTCAATTGAAATTTATAAAATCTTGTTCTTAAAACAATTTTCTAGAAAACTAAGTTTCTCAACTGCACCAGCTGTTATGTGGGTTTCCTTCCTAACCTTTTATTTAAAGTAAAGTGGAATGCCAACATCGTGATTATGTCATTATTTTACCTTTAAATTGCACATGCTATCCCTTTTAGATCTTGCTACTGTTGGTAGTCCTCAATTGATGAGATTTTTATTATTTGGTACAGTTCTTTGTGATTCTCTAGTGCCAGTTCATAAAGTTCAAAGAAGGATGAACTTTGCCAAGGCCCACAGGCTTCATTTGTTTAAAGCCTTTTTTTAACCATTGATCTTAGAAAGCAGTTGTATACAGCTAACAGTTTAGATATTTTTGAACAAGTTTGACACAATGAATGGCATGTATATGAAAGTCTCAATCTGATGAAGCTATTTAAAACATGAGTCAAGTTTTCATGTTGATGATTTGGTTTTGTAGCAATTTGCTGTATTAAGCAAAACTACCTTTGGCACAGCCTACGTTCAACTTCTTTTTCTACTATACCAAATTTTTTATAACTAATCCATATGCCAAAATATTTGAAGTGTTTGATATTTAGAAATTTCACATCCTGAATTTTTATGATGGATTCAGGGTAGGTGCCATCATGGCTTTCATTCCAAATACAGATCATAGTTTCTGCTTTGGAAAGGTTTATCTTGAGCCCTAATTCCTGGAACACTTGGCAGAGGATGTTAATTTTCTGTTCAAGACAATTCTTATCCCAACATTGAATACCTATATCATTGGTATAACACCCCTCATCATTACATTGACCTCAGGAGGGAAAGTAGGATCGTTGTCTTCTATTGGCAGATTCGTTTGGGATGTTGTATGGAATGCTTAAAGGTTCAATGTCAATCTCATCACATCGGTGTTTGTAAATTGTAGAAGTCAAGTGACTTACCTGCCAACATGGCTACCTTCTTCTGTTTCCTTGTAAAGCAAGCCAGTTGATTTTACCTCATTTTATAGGAGAGTACCTAATGCACCAGTTAGGTTGGTCTATTTTGCTAGAATGGACCTACGCCACACATTTGCATGAGTGATCTTTATTCACCCATATATTTCTCCATGAAATGACTCAAGTCAGTTTTTAGCTTTGGCTACACTTGCCTACTTGTGTGTCAGACCACTGGTAAGCTAACCAATATTCTACATAAATGCGCAGGGCATAATCAGAAAAGAAATTGAATAAACTTGGACTCTCATTTCTTAGGTTAGACATTATAATTATTCTTTGATTAATAGAACTTTATTTAATTTAATATTCAGGTTTGAATGAATGCAAGAAATGCAAAGCAACAACAACTATTTTATATTTTAGAAGTACAATAAAATTACATATCTACTTAAATAATGCTATGGTTTATTGAGTCCTATTTTTTGGAACCCTTAGTAGAGGGTGTTGAATTTCTGTTCAAGATTATTCTTATCGCTACTATGAATACCTATGTCATCAGCATAGTACCCCCAGCCACCAGGATTGTTTTCTTCTCTTGGTAGATTCATTTGGGATGTTGTATGGAATGCTTAAAGGTTCAATGTCAATCTCATCACATCAGTGTTTATAAATGCACATGGCATAATCAAAAAAGAAATTGAATAGACTTGGACTCTCTTTCTTAGGTTAGACATTATTATTATTCTTTGATCAATAGAACTTTATTTGTTTAATTTAATATTCAGGTTTGAATGAACATAAGAAATGCAAAGCAACAACAACTATTTTATATTTTAGAAGTACAATAAAATTACATATCTACTTAAATAATGCCATGGTTTATTGAGTGCTATTTTTTGGAACCCTTAGTAGAGGGTGTTGAATTTCTGTTCAAGATCATTCTTATCGCTACTATGAATACCTATGTCATCCGCATATCCAACATCATTATCAGTACATTGGATCATTGTCTTCTATTGGTAGATTCATTTGGGATGCTGTATGGAATGCTTAAATATTCAATGTCCATCTCATCACATCTGTGTTTGTAAATGCATAGGGCATAGTGTAGGAAGAGATTAAATAGACTGGGACTCTCATTTCCTCTTTGTTCTTCTCTCGATGAGCTTTGAAATGTTTCCATATTGTGGTCCTTGCCACTACAACAGAATTAATGGTTAGTTCTGGAATTCCTTATTCTTGTGCACCAATTGCAAATATATCTAGAAGAGTCATGGGGTGGGGATTTTTCAATTCATACAATAAGTAAGGAACTTTTGGATAAAAAATAAAATAATTGTACTACAGAGAAAATTATTTGAAAAATAAAAAGAATGCCATTCCAAATATGTACCATGCTTTTTCACTGAGGGAAATAATTTTAGCCAGCATTCATATTTCGTACACAAGGTTAGACATTATAATTATTCCTTGGTTAATAGAATTTTATTGCTTTAATTTAATATTCAGATTAGATTGAACATAAGAAATGCAAAGCAACAACAATCTTTTTATATTTTAGAAGTACAATAAAATGACATATATACTTAAATAATAAGATCATTTTTGGCGTCATGAGTAAATTAATATTTAAATGGTTTGAAATGCATTTCTATTATAAAATAATTTGTGATGCATATCTATAGTAAAATAATTTGCACTAATTATCTAGACTAAACTATTTGTAATATAGTCCTTGAGTGAAACCATCTGTAAAATGCATTTCTATAGTAAAATAATTTTCAATACCTTTCTACAATGAAATTATTTGCAATGCATTTCTGCAGTAAAATAATATTCAATAAATAACTATAGTAATACGATTTGTAATATAACACCTTCTGTGATAACATTTGTAAAGCATTATGTAAACCATTTGTAATATAATCCTACAATAACACCATTTGTAATGCATTTCTACTGTAAAATACTTTGCAGTGTAAATACTATGATGAAATATTATTCAATAAAAATCTATAGTAAAAACATTTGTAATATAACCATTCTATGATACCATTTGTAATGCATTTCTATTATAAAATAATTTTTAATGCATTCCTATAGTAAAATATTTTGCAATGTATTCCTATAGTAAAATATTTTGCAATGAATTTCTATAGTAAAATAATATACTATAAATGTCTATAATAAACCCATTTGTAATGCATTTCTATTGTAAAATAATTTTAATGAATATGTATGTTAATATAATTTTTAATGCACTTGTATAATCAAATAATATTCTAAAATCTATAGTAAAGCCGTTTCTCATATAGTTCTTCCTTGGTGCCATTTGTCTTGTGTTTTTATATGGTACACAAGAGCAAGAAGGACAAGTATGATAAGTAAAGAGAATTAGAAATAGAAATATACATAGACTTGGTGGAAAGGCTGCCTGGTATCATAAGAAAGAAATGATGGTTACTACTTCTAAAGGTCACTTGACATGTAAGTAATAAAAAATTGAATCAAATCTTCTTGTTAGCTGTAATGTCCGTTCAGGATGTGGTTCTCCACACCTTCTTGTACCTTGTAGCTCTTAGCAATCTGTGCCTTTTTCTTCTCTCTCTCTTCCTTCTAGTTCCTGTTCTGTTAACCATTTACACAAGCTTGTTAGTTAGATTACTCACTGCTTTCTTCTGCACCTCTTGTCTTCAACTTGTTCTGTGAGTGTTAAATTTACCAAACCCTCTTACCTCATCATATGCTCTAGAAATTTCAACTCTCCCATTCTGAGATAAGTGAAATTTTTATTTCCATTTCCCTTAAAATTTCATTATTGTTCAAAGGTTCAGTCCATGGTATTCTCAGCATCCTTCTGTAGAACCACATTCTTTTGTTGCCTAAAGTCTCTTCTTCATCTGTGGAAGAGATTGTTGAGCATTCACTTGTAAGGTAACTGACATTACATAACAGTCCAATACTTTTTTCTTTGTTTCTAAAGAAATTTTCCAGTTTCTAGATACTTTACTTAGTTTATGGAAGGCATCTTTCACCATTCCAATGTGACATTGGATTTCAGTATCACATTTTCCATCATCTGTTAAAACACTTCCTAGATATTCAAACTCTTAAACTTATTTGGAACTTACTTCATTTTGATGTCTCTTTCCCTGTATATTGTTTGATCTATGTGATTAATATTCACCACTGAATTAAGTGCATTAACAAAGAATGAGATCATGTTTAAAAAATTAATATTTTTTAATATACAATATTATTATATTTCATTATCAGGCTACAGATGGTTGATGTATATATGCATAGATATCGAATCAATAGCTGCATCTACTGCAAGGAAAGTTGTGTCGCTGCAAAAAATTTTTTCATCAGAATCCATCTTGGACATTTACAGATCTACCATTCACCTGTGCATTGAATACTGTTGCCATATCTGGTGCTCCTGCTGTACATCTCGAGATTCTTGACAAAATCCAAAGAAGGATCTGTAATATAATCAATCCTGACCTGACATCTCGACTTCAGTCACTTTCTTACCAATATGGCATCCCTTTGTCTTTTCTACAAATATTTTCACGACAACTGCTCTGACAAGCTTTTTTCCCTGGTGCCCTAACTACATGAATTTAAACATGCTACTAGATTGGCATTTAGGTCCCACCTATCTACTGTTTAAATAGTTAAATGTAGCCACCACTTCTACTTCAAAAGTTTCTTTTCTTGCACTTCCCACTTGTGGAATTTTTATTTACTTTAATTTAAATGCAATGTCAATCGCCATCTTCTGACTTCTTGGACCCTGTTAATTTTTTGTCCTTTTCTCAATCCTCCCGATACTCAGTCTTTTCACCCCCTGTAACCCCCTGTGTGCTAGTGGCATCCCCACCTTGCTTGGGGTGAAATAAATAAAAGATATATACACATATGCATGCATATATATACATATGTTTATACACACATGTTGTTGATCTTGTTGGGTGTCTCGCTACTCTCCTCACCAGAAAACCCTAGTTGGGGAAATGGTTTTGTGACTGAGAGCCCAAAAATGTGACAGATAGTATTGGGTTGCATAGCACCAGAGGTATCTGATATACAAATATAGGGGTAGATGAATCCTTTTATGGAATCAGCAGTCATCTAGCAAAAGGAGTGCAGAGTGTAGAAATATCTGGGTTGGAGTCCAGGTGTTAAATAATAGCTTAGCAGACAGGGAATTTTTAGGAGGAATGGTATCTGTGCTTGGACTTTCTGATGTTGACCCTTAAGGTCAAATAGAAGACAAAATAAGGAAGTTGATTCTGATTGGCTGTGAGTAAGATAGAGAAAGGGTTTTTGTAAGTTGTTTCTGAGCTGTCAATGTAGACATATTTTCTTTCATGTCCGAAATGGCTCCCCAGTGAGGGAGTGACTTCACTGGATAATGACATTAATAAAATAGTTGATTAAAAATTCCCTGTATTAAAGTTCTTTTATCTCTGGACTCAAAACAACTAGTGATCACCAGCTACAAGAGAAGAATGCAACTTTATTATTGAATGGAAATCATCAAGCAAGACTTCCCCAGCACGAGGGGTCTATACAACACAGGGACTGACGGGTAGTGTTGAACCCCTTGGCCTTTGTTTAGGTATCCATCTATGAAAATTGATGCAACACTTTGACAGTATCCAATAATGTTGAATATATTCTTCTTTTCGGCTACATGCTGTTCTTGCTTAGGAAGTTAAATCGACCATGTGCAACATCTTTCTCCATTTTAAAAATTTAATTCACATGTATTGCTTGATATCATAAGTCACAATTGGTGCTTGTAATATCTTGCAATGATCGCACTCAACAATGAGCTGAAAACATCATATAGAACGTCTGATCAAAAAGTATCAGGACTGGTGCTAAAAAACTACAACGTATATCAATTTAGTATTTAATGTCCTTCAAAGCAGTCCTCTTCTGATGCCACACACTTTATCCAGCATCGTTTCCATTGATGGAAACATTCCTGGAACTCTCTCTTAGGATAACGAGCAGCTGCTTTGTCACATTCTCTTGGATTTCCTCAACGTCTTGAAATCTTGCTCCTTTCAAGTTAGATTCAATTTTTGAAAAGAAGATAGAGCTAACATATGTTGTTGCACGTATAGTAGTTTGTAACCTTGAATTTCATGCTATCATGATCTTCAGACAAACATTTGCCTTAGGTGAAACCTGGGTAGGTTTGTCTGGCTCACTAGGTTTATCTATATATATATATATATATATATTTAATATGCAGTGTTATATTAGAACATGCACATACTCACTACAAAACTGTTCATCTTGCTTCAACATTAAAAAAGAACCCTTTTTTAATGTTTCATCAGGTGGGGAGTCACAATGCCACTAAAATATTTTATTCAGAAATGCAGTTGTATTGAGCCCTTTTTAAATTAATGTTTTGAACTCTGAAATCTTACTCTTAATTCTTTTTACATTTGATATATATATATATATATTTATCCAAATATATATATATATATATATATATATATATATATATATATATATATATATAAATAAAAATATAAATAAATATATATGTATAATTATTTATATATTATATATCATTGTACTTATTAAAAGTCAATATCAGAACATATGCTAACATATTTGGTTGGATAGATGTGAGTTTGTGACCCTGGATTTCACGCTTTAGCGATCGTCAGCTGACGTTAAAAGCGTGAAACCCAGGTCATTAACTCACATCTATCCTGAATATATATATATATATATATATATATATATATATATATATATATATATATAATATATAAAATATATAAAGGCATGTGTTATTAAAGACTACGGAATTCATCTGTTTGATGATCTTTTCTCAGATTTTTTCTTGCTTCCTCACAAGATTTTAATGTTTAATTGTTGGCTAGGATCCCAATAGATAGCTTTTTGCTGAGCACCTTTGGTTGTTCTCAACCGTCATCATGGCATTTGTTTTTATTTGGAAATATGTTATTGGTTGTTTTAGTTTTATAGATAATATAAGACAATATTATTGGGTTAGTTCATTATTGGTAAGGAGGGGGATTGATGTTTTTTTTGTTTTTTTTTGGAGGATTGGTTATTAAATATGTTTAATATGTTTCTGCCAGTATTAAATGCTATTTTATTTATGTTTGGTTTTTGGTTTTTGATGAGGATTGCTTCCAAAATTTGTAGTCATTTTTTGCAGTTGTTTTCATAGAGGATTTTGGTGTTATTAATTACATATATATATATATATATATATATATATATATATATATATGAGAAAGTGGAAAATAATTCTGTGTAATGTGTTTCATCATCTAGAATGATCTCATCAGACTAAAGTAATATTTTTGCTGATGGAATTATATATGTGTAGGAAAGGGAGAAATAAAAATGCAGGCAAAAATGTTGAAATGCTGAAATTTTAATTGCCCAAACATGTCTGGGTATGGAGCCAAGTTGATTTCATTCAGTCTCTTTATGCTTTTGTTTTGATCATTTTTCTTATTAAGTCTCCCACATTGTGATAATAAAAGATCTGCCAAGAAAGGTGAAATGTTGTAAGAACCTGGAAATAAATTTACTGTGGGTGATCTAATGATCAGAACACTTATATTACATTTTCTCATACTGTCAACTATATATATGCGTGTGTGTGTGTGTGTGTGTGTGTGTGTGTGTGTGTGTGTGTGTGTGTGTGTGTGTATTGATGTAATAGGAAAGAATTATTATTCTAAACATTGCTTGAGAATTAAACTGTACTCTAAATTTTAAGTTTAATATTGAAATTAAACTTCAGGACCTGAGTCAAGTTTTGAAACATAGTAATTTCTGTGTTGCGATGGAATCATATTTTTTAAGAATTATAATTTAAGCTCTACTTCTTTTTAAAAATAAAAGCATAAATACTAAAGAACTTTGGATTATTAATCTAACTGTTCTTCCCTATTATAATATGTATATATATATATTGATTCCGTGAAGATTTTAAAATATTTTCATAATAAAAGTCTTAGGCAGATTTATGAAGCAGGCATAATATCCATCTCACGCACAGTGAATACTAGACCTGGCTTCTTTAGTATTTCCCCTTTTCTAGCGAGATTAATGCTCGACAAGTGTACATATAAATTTCAGATCATTTTTCATTCAAAGTACTCAAATTTTAGGAATACGTTTTCACAGCGTCGCCCACGTGATGATAAAGTGACCATGTTTTAAACGGAGCGCTGATCTTATAAAACTTTCAGTTATCTGTTTGGATAAGTCTTGTTCTTATGTCCATCGTATTTGTCATGTTGAATTGATAATGTTAATTATATTTCATGAATATGTCCTGAAGATGGTTTATTAGACCGAAACGTCCAACGTTGACATATTAACATTAAAACAGCATAATTGTATATAAGGATTTTTGTTTGTTTTTCCGTATATTTTTCTTCGTATATATATATATATATATATATATATAGACACACACACAAACACACAAAAAAAAAAAAAATCAGTCATTAACAAAAGTTTTGATCAGGCCATGTATGTATATACTATAGACCAGAATTTTAGGGATACCTTCTTGAATTCAATGAATCACCTAAAATTTCAAAGTTGCATGCCTTTTTCAAAACTAATTTACTGGCTCACTTCAAGCCAGGAGAGCTTTCTCTTCCTGAAGGGTTTTTATCATATATTCAATAATAATGAAATTAACCCATTACCGTGTAAAGTTTCCTTAGAATGGTAGCTCTTCTTGCTTAATCTACCTTGCTAGCTAATGGCAATCTTATGGTTGGTGGATTTTAAATTTTAGGTAATCCTTCAACTAAAATATTGAATGCGATGTGCTAATGCATTAAACATTTTCAGCATCCTAGCTTAATAGGAGTTAATTGAACCAAAAAAGGCAACGGGGCATGAACGACAAAAAGGGGGGGGGTGTTAGATATCATCTAGTGTTTAACAGGTAAAGCTATGAAAATGTTGACATCATTCTTTGGTACTGAACATATTAAAATACCCTGTTTTTAGATAAGGTGCAAGTACAGTGTGATGGTTAACAAGCTCACCTTACACATAAATTTAATATAGTAATCTCAATTTTCATTATTAGTTTAACACAAAGCTCTATTAGTATAGCCTTGTGCCAGACTAAGCTAAGTTCAGCAAATATGAGCAAGGCCTCTCTTATGGCTAAAATATTTATGTGCTTTACACCAGGGCTACTGGTTCAATCTGCAGTGAATGCTATGGATTTGAATGGTGATTTTCAAGGCAGACAGGCTCTTGTCATTTGGAAAATCAAAGGAAGGAATCTTTCAATCTCCATTATAGATCATCTGATTTTTTGTGACAGACAAAACTAAGTTGAGTAAATATTGAAGAAGAAGAAGAAGAAGAAGAAGAAGAAGAAGAAGAAGAAGAAGAAAAAAAAGAAAAAGAAGAAGAAGAAGAATGAGTTGGAGCATAGAGAAGGATGATATTTCTAATGATGCTGATGATGATGATTAACATAAAGAAAGAGAAATCATATAAAGGAAGAGGAAAATATGAAAAATATTCAAAAAGAAAGAAGGAAAGAAAGACAAAGGCCAAGAAAAAAAATGAAAACAGTAAAGAAAGAAAGAAAGAAAGAAAGAAAGAACAAAAAAGAATAAAAGAAGTGTAAAAAAACGAAAGAAAAAGACAAGTAAATGAAGAAAGAAAATGGTAAAAATAGAAGAAGGAAAGGAAAGAAAGCAAGGAAAGATAAAAAGCAGAAGAAAGAATAGGGAAAAGAAAGAAAGAAAAGTTAAAAAAGCACAAGAAAGAAAAGGTCAAAGACTAAAAGAAGGGTAAAGAAAGAAAGAAAAAGGAAAAAACAGAAAAAAGAAAGAAAAGGTCAAAGAAAGAAAGCATGAAAGAAGGGTAAAGAAAGAAAGAAAAAGAAAGAAGGATAAAGAAAGAAACGTATGAAATAAAAAGAAATAAAGGAGGCAAATAATAAAAATAAAAGAGAAATAAAATGAAAGAAAGAAACCCTGAAAAAAAGGAACAAAATAAATGGATGGAGGGAAAAGAGACAAAAACAAAAAAGAAGAAAAATGGTTGAAAAAAAAAGAATGAACAAGAACAAGACAATAAAGAAGTATGAAGATAAACATCAGAAAGGAAGATGAAGAACTAATAAGAGCGAAAAAGCAAAAGTGTGAGAGAGTAAGAGAGAAAGAGAGAGAAAAAAAAGAGAAAAAGAAAGCAAAGAAAAAGAGAAATTGTGAGCAACTGAAGTGAATTATGGAAGAAGGCAGCAAAGAATGATAGAAATAAAATTATGAAGAAAAAAAAAATGAAACAAAAAAACTGACTAAATTAGTAAAGAGTGAATTTTTAAAATTTTCAAAATTTTATATGTTTTCATTTTCATTTTTATTTTTAACCAAATTAAAATATTTTTCCAAAAATGGAAAATGCAGTGATCAAACCCTCCATGTTTACACATTTTTCAGTTGTTGACATTATGTCAGTGTGTGAATATAATTCAAAATTAGACATGAAAAAAAAAACCCAAAACAAAACAGAAAGCATTTATTTGCTTCTTGGGGTCTTGTGACTCAACCTGCCAATGTCGGAAAGCTGCCGACTGTTAGTGTTTAGAATCAACCCACAAAGTGCTTTCCTCTGAGTGCCTTGTCTGTCTTTGGGTAATAGGCGCTGTAAGGGGAGGCTAGATTGGCTGACTGTGAGGCCAAAAACACGAGACACTTTGCCATGAGTGGAAAATTTGCAGACTTTAGCTCAGAAGGAAGATGGTAGTTCCCCAAGGCAGCAGCAATCAAAATATGATCGACAAGAAACAAATTTTTTATTTCTTCTTTTTCTCATCCTTTTTTTTACTTTTCACTTTCTCTTTTTCTTCATTTTTTTCTTACCATTTTTCTTTTTCTCTTCTCTTTCCCTATATCTTTGTCTCTTTCTCGTCTTCACTTTTCTTTCTCTATTTCTCTTTGTCTTTTTCTTCCTTTTCTCTTTTTCTTCTTTTGTTTCTTTGATATTTTTCCTCTTTATCTTCTCTTTTTCATCAACTCTTTTTTGTCTTCACTTTTCTTTCTCTGTTTGTCGACATTCTTTTCTTAACTTTTTTTCTTTCTTTTAAATTTGATTCTTTTTCCATAAAGAGAATTGTCAATAAATTTTAAAAAGAGGAACAATAGAGGGAAAATGGACAGAGGGTCACATCAGGAAGAGGGATATGATTTATACTAAGAGCTGAAAAAAAAAAAAACATCAATGAGAAAAGATCTAACTATATTTAAGACATTTAGGTGAGAAAGAGGGTCAGTAAGTGCAATGAAAAGAGGTGAAATGAAATCGTCATGAAAATCGGTCAGGGCAACTTATTATTCCAAGACAGAAAGCAAAGGTTAGAGAGGGTGAGGATCATCATTTAGATTCTTTTTTGTTTTTGTTTCTATCACCTTTTGTAATTAAATATCCCATATTAAGATAATAAATATCTAAGAATCTGGATACATATTATATATGTACTAGTGATTGAATCACTTTCTAAATTTCTTCTTAATCATTATAGGTGATAGATTAAACTACTAATGTATTTAGCTTATTGTTTTGTTTTGTACTGATTAATCATTTATTGAAATTTTAAAGTTGTGACAAATTTTATATTGAGTTTAGATAAATTCTTTTTTAGTTGTAGTTGTGATGGAGTTAGTGGGATAAAAAAATATTTTTTGATTCACTGGCTTTGTCAAAGGACCATTTTCTATTTTAAAATGTTTTATTAGCATCTTGTTTCATACTGAAATACATATATATATATATCCTTTAACATCAATACATGGAAGGTTATTTGTGATATGAATAGATTTTATTAAAAAATTAGCATATATAATATCTATAATTTATTCAATCAGACATGCCTAAAATAGAATTTGCTGCATAATACAAATATATATATATATATATATATATATATATATATATATATATATATATTATAAAATGGATCAAATCAACAATTATTTTAATATATTTTACACTTATATGTTATTATTATAGATATAATAAAATATCTATAAAAATAACATATAAACAATCGAAACTACTATATTAGTTATATATATATATATATATATATATATATATATATATATATATATAACAGCTAGCTGTTCATTTCCGCTTGTATGGATAGCTAATCTATTTTGCAGACACATAATGGGAGCACATTTGTGTTAGCTTCAATATATATCAAGCCAACCTTGACTTATAGTGATTTACTATGTATATTAGATGTATATAAGGCTGAAAGTTAAGCACCCCGTTGAGAACTGAACTCACTATTTGGTCATAATGGATCTAGCAAACAAACTTGCTAACCATTTTTTTCATGTCATGATGCCTGAAAAAATGGCCTATACTGCAATGATACTGAGCAGACATTAGTTTATAGGAATTTAATCCTATATATATATATTTCAGCCAATAAAATCCCACTAGAAGATTTGTTGGATAAACAATCATTATTATGGCCCAATACGTTTGTCGTATATACTTTCGTGGACATGGTTGTAAACCTATCATGCATTATTTTTACCATTTAGAAAATAACAATAATAACTCCTGTCACCTCCTCGCAAATTTGAGAAAAGATTTTGTAAGTGTTGTGTATGATACACCTAATTTACATAAGTGGACTACCGACCATATAAATATGGGTTGGTACCGGAAGACCCGGTTGGTAGAGATTAAGAAATTGAATCCTGAGACTCTACCCGAGGCATTTAGTCAACCCATTATGCAGGAACAGTCTTCCCAAGAATATACCAAACTAACTGTAAAATATTGTGTACCTATTCTTTGTTTCAATACATTTTGTTAACGTACATTTTGTGTTGTATTATTCCATGCTTATTTAAAACTTCAACAGTAAGCCAGTGTGAAATTATTTTCTAACTAATGAAAACCTTGTATTCAAAAAGTTCATGTATCTATGTGAAATTAGATTTTGGATTTATGTTGGATATAAAAATAGAATCATACTGCTTACCAAGGTTCAGAACAATTTTAGAGGCCTGTTTGATCTATACATGCATACACACACCCACACATGCACACAAGGAAGAAATGAACCTATCAACTGTCAACTATGACTTTGTCAACACACTCACAGAAACATTAGGCTGGCTGTCATAAAGTAAATCTGTCCACACATTTCACATCACACTAAAAGCATTTAATTAATTTATAAAACCAACTTCACTCCATCTAAAATTAAACATTTTTTTATTGTATATTTCTGAAAGAATATATAAATATTTTTCAACTATCGTTCTACTTCTACTTTTCCATGAAATTAACCTTTCATATGTTTCATTTAAAAGATGTATTTATTGTTGTTGTTGTTAAATGTTTGGAACCCAACACTGGATATAACAAAATCCTGGGTAGACAGATCCCAACAAGTTATGGTTTCTCAAAGAGAAAGCATAATCTCATGTGATCAGTAGTTGAACAAGAAAAGCGTCCAAACTCACCAATTATAACTTTTATCTTTATGCTGGCACAACCATTAATGGATTCACTTTTAGTTACTTTTTTGCCCCAATTTAGCCAAAAGCCTGAATTAACTGATTGTATTTTCAGGCACTCCTCAATGGTGCTGCATCCTAGGATCATCTTTGCAGGCTGAAATTATTAAATTAATCTCCCTGACAAAATTGATTATGGTTGGGTTTGAACCTGGGTTTCATGGTCAGAATGTTCTAACCATTCAACCATGTGGTACATGCACCTATGGATGTGCATGTGTGCATGCATGTAAATGAGTGAATATAGGTTTGAGCATACATTTATGTAAACCTACATTTAGAGATGAGGGATAAATGAAAAGGAATGTTTGTGTAAGCAAAGGAGAATCTTTTCAAAATATTTATGTGAATATAGTCTGTGTTTATAAGAAAACAACAAAGTGTTTGATTGACTATATAACTGTACTTATGTAGGTATGTACTCAATGTCAGTGTGATTCTGAGAAGAAATCTCTCCTTACCCAAGCTTCTACGCTCTTCTTCCATTTCTTCTTGCTTCAAGACAACCACAGAATGTGGTAATCACAATACTGCCTAACAACAGCAACCATGATGGCCAAGTTGAAAATCACTTGAGCACCTTTTTTCGAAGATCAAAAGGTAAACAGAGAAGAGGGGAAACACCATACTTATTTTGACAAACCATGCCAAGAAAATGGGACACATTTTCCATTATGAATGCCATTCCACCCTTTGCTTGCATTTTTGGGGATTTGGGGTTTTTGTCATTAACAAAATAAATGAATTGCTTCTGTAGAAAGATTTATGCTGAATATAATAGTACATAAGTTGAAAAGACTGATGAACATTTGCCAAATTACTCTGTGTGATGTTGGCTCTATAGATGTAATATGTAGTGGTTGGCAAACAGAAAGAAGATATATCAGTGAAATGTTATACATCTTATAGTTTTGTTCTCTCAGTAACACTTTGTGACTATTGAAAATTCTTTCTTTCTGATTTTCAATGCATTTCTATAGTAAAATCATCATCAATGTATTTATATTAGTTTTTACTAATACAAGTAATATTTTTAGACAGATAAAACTAAAAGGTAATTTTTTACAGATAAAAAGCAAATTTTTATAAATCAAATATAATTTTTTTAATCAGGAGTAACTTTTTTTTAAATTAAAAGTAAAATTTTATAAATGAAAATAAAAATAAAAATATTTTTCAAAAGTAAAAATGTGTTTGTTTTTTATATAATTTAAATTCAAAAAAATTCAAAAAAAAGCAATCTTATTTAGTTTTGAAAATTTGCAAAACTTTTACTTTCCTTGTAAAAATTTTATTCACAATTTAAAAATTTAATATTAATTTGTAAAAATTTAAATTTGATTTGTAAAATTTACTTTTAAATAAAAAAATGATATAAATTGTACATATAATTATTTCAATTTGAATGAAACCACAGCAAATAAAAATGCAAGAAAGGTTTTTAAATATAAAAATGAAATATTTTTTTTTTTCATGTTTTTACAACTAAATTTTTTCTCAGTGTGTATGAGTGTTAAAGTTCTTGTATTAAATTTCCTTGTTTGTAGTTCTTTGTTAAGATGAAAAGAAATGTGATTTATTTGCTTGTTGGTGTGTGAAAAAAGAAGTTGGAAGAACATGAAAAGGAAAGTGTAAGTGTTACATAGCTTAATGAGATAGACAAGTGAATGAATAAGGGGAATCTGCTGTTGTGAACTGATGTTACATGTGTCTATACTGTATCTTCCTTACTGGTTTTGTCTGCCTAGAGATGTTGCTTATATTCATATTTTTTTATTGTCAGCAGGAATGCAACCCAATGGTTGAAAATGTTAAATATCTATTTTTAAAGGATTAATTTATTAACTGGAAGGATGCACAGAAACCATTTTCTTGTCATTTTGATGTTTGACTTTGTGTTTTTCACCTTTGCTTCATATAATAACCATATTCAATAAATAATGCTAACTTAATACAATAAAACATGCCTAATTTAAAAAGAACAAGAAAACTTCACCAACAGTAGTTGGAAATAGGAAAAAGAAAAAATGAAAAAAAAGTCACTATAGAATGAAAACTTATCACCCTCATTTGACAAAAATTTGATTGAGGAAATTTTGTCCTCCACTTCTAAAAAAAGGGGAAACCTGAGGAAAGAAATACACATGTGTTGATAATATACTGAGGCAGGTATATATCTATAAACAGATCATTCTAACAACCAATAACACCTGTCACATGACAAGTAGGTTTATCATCTCTTAGTTGCGTCTCTATCTTTGGGCAGATTGAAAATAAGGCTGGGGAAAATAAATACTGTGATGTGCCTGGTCTCGAGGAAAAAAAGGCTGCACTCTCTCCCCTGACATTGCATTAAAAGAAGGTGGATCAGTAGTCAAAAAGCCTTGTCCGCATGCAATCAATGATGTATGGGGGGCTGAGCTATTAATCCAGCCGCATTTGTATGATGTCAGGTTCCCCATTAAAAAGACCTTGTGTCACATCTTGTTTCACTGTGATAATGAGATCAAATTCTCAATTGGTTGGAAGATAGTGCCAAAAAATAACACATCATTTTGTTCGGTAGTTTCAGATTAAAATTGAATGTTAAGATTTGGTTCCAGGACACATGATCCTATGCAATGATTCTAGTTTATTATTTATGGACTCCTTGAACATCAATTAGAAATGCCTGGGCTCAATGGTTATATAATTAAATATATATATAAATTTTATATATTTAATATATAAGCATCATCATATATATACCCATTAATTAGATAATTTCTTATTGGTCAAATCATTGTTGTAATTTAATTTTACTGTTAACTAAAATTAAATATTCTCAATTGACATTCAGTGATTTTTCTTGACTATGTATAAAAAGATCATCTGTTTTAAAAAATATTTAAATTACTTGTGATTTTAATTGAAGTTTTTATTAAAAAAGGTCTAAAACATTAATCAAAAAAATTGGATTTTCTGTAAAATCGTTTAATATTTTTTTTGTTTAGACATGATTTTTGTTTGCAATTTCTGTTTTTATTTTACTTTTTGTATAATTGGCCATAAAAAAATTTTTTTAATTAGAATTTTCCATTGTTAATAAGTTACCTTTTTCAAATTTTTTGCATTTTATTTCCTAATAATTAACTGATTTTTGGTTTCATTTTATTTTAATAAATGAAAAATTTTATCAACTTTTTTTCATTTAAATTAATTTCTAATAATTTTTCTTTATATTTTCAATCTTATTTTTTTTTTCTTTTAATTTTTATAAAATTTTTTTCAAAAATTTTTCCTTATTCCTTGAATTTTTTTTAACAAAAATATTTTAAATCTCTTTGATTAGCTGATTTTTGTATGATTTTTATTTTTTGAATTTCCGCATAGGCAATATTCAAATCCCATTTATTTCTTTATATATAAAAATATATATTTTCAATTTTATATATTATGTTTATATATTTTAATTTTTTCATCGTAATTTGATTTAATTTTTTATTTAAGAAAAATGTTTGGCCATTTTCTTATTTAAAAAATTAAATTACTTATTTACTTTTTGGAAATAATAAAATTATAAAAATAATTTTTATCAATTTTCAAGAAAAATTTCCTATTTTGAAAATCCTTCTAATATTCTTTTGTTTACATATTTCTTATACTATTTTACAAAAAGATAATTCATTCCACTAATATTATGAAAATAACTTTGGCATCTTTATTTTAAAAATGATAAAATAGTTCAGCTTTAAAAATGGTAATCCTAGATGCTTTTCAAATTTTAAATTTTTTTTATTTTTATTTTTTCCCAATTCCAAATTTTTTATTTTAAAATCCCATTTAATTTCATTTTCAAAATTAAAAAAATTTTTCTTTTTTTCTTAAATGATTAAATTGATTGTAGGAAAAGAAAATTCTCATCCAGAAAACAATTAAAAAATTTTTTCACTCCAAAAATTTGTTTGACAAAATTTAAAATATTCCTAAATATATAAATAAAAAGATGATATACATATACATTTTTTTGAAAAAATCAATGAAATTATATTTTTTGGAATTTGAATATTATTTTTATATTTATTATTAGATGAATTTTGATATATTATTTCAAATAATAATGAATTCATATATATTTTAAGTAAAAAATTTAAATATATAAAATATTTATCAAAACATTAAAAATATTTCTCATGGTTACGTATGAACATTTTTCAAAAAAAAAAATTTTTTTTAAAACATTTTGATATTTTTCAAGTTTTTTAAACATCATTGCAAATACCAAAATAAGAAAGCCTTCTCCAAATATTTTTTTGAAGAAATGAAAAAAAGAATTTATTCTTCATGATTTGTAAAATTATTTAAATTCATTTTTTCTAAAAGTATGAAAAAAAAATTAAAAAAATATATTTATATTTTTAAATGTTTTTTAAAATGATATTAAATTTTCTATTCGTTTAAATTTTGTCATTAAATAAATGTACATTTCCAATTTTATTAAAATAAAAAAAAAGAAATATTAAATTTTTAAATATTTATAAAAATCTCATGTTTTATATTAAAGGGATTTCATCAAACAAAATTTTCAATCTCTTTTTTTTAAATTTGATAAAAGAATTTCTTTCCTTTCATTTCATTGGAATTTGTTCTAAAAATATAAATATCTTCTTTCCTCATTGTAAAAGATTTAAACCTTTCATATATATAATTACAGTTAATAATTTTTTTTTGTATAATTTCAATTTTCAAAATGTTTGTCTTTTTGTTTAATTATTCACATTTATAAAATAAAAACTTTTTTTGTAATTGTTTCAAAACTTTGATTTCAAACCATTTTTTTAAATTTCGTTTACAATTATAAAGATATGGTTATCCTTGATCTTTTCATTTCATTATTTAAAACTATTTTTCAAAAATTAAATTTAAATAGATTTATGCATAATTTATATCTGATGATATTTGGAAAAATTTAATGTCCTTCATTCAAGAAAATTTTCTATTTTTTTTTTGAAATTAAGAAAATTTTAAAATTAATCATCTTTTAACTTATTGATTTTTTTTTTTTTTAAAAAATTTTTAAATTTAAAAATTTTTTCAAATTATTTATACAAAATTCATAAAATTTTTTAATTACCAATTTTGTATTTTTTTCTTTATTTTTAAAAAAATATTCAAAGTTTTTAAAAAATGAATTTATGGTTTGAATTCAAATTAAAACAAGAAATTTAAATAAAATTTAAAAATAAAAAAAATGGTTAAAATAAATAAAATATCTTTGAATTTTTTCAAAATCTTGATTAAGATTATTTTTTGTCATGAAAAAAAAAATTTTTATTCTCTTTTTATATTTAAATCTATTTTATTTAATTTTTTTTATTAATATTGTATAAAAACTTAAATTATTCATATTTCAAAATAAATTTTTCGGTGAATTTAAAAAAAATTATTTTAGCTGTAAACATTTTTTTAAGAAAAAGTTTTTTTTTTTTTTTCAAATTTATTATTTTTTAAATAATTTTTCAATGATGTTCTTCTTTAAATCAAAGAAAAGAATTTTAATAAAATATAATTTTTCAAAAAAATTGGTCAGCCATTTCTTTGAAAAATTAATTTTTTTTTAATTTAAAAGAACCCATTTTAAAATTTTTTTATAAATTTATATTTTTAAATTATATATATTTTGAAAATAAATATATTTAAAGAATATCAAACAAAAAAGAATTTTCATAATAATGATATTCCAACTAATTTTTTAAAAATTATTGTTTTTTTTAAATCATATATTTATTTCTTTAAAAAAATTGAATGAAATATATATAAATATATGGTGATCTTTCAAAAAGAAAAAATAAATAGTTTGCTTATTTAAACAGAATTTTAATTTGTATTTGTTTAACTTTTATTTAAACAATTAAAAAAATTTAATTCATATATATAGATATATATAAATATAAGAAATTTTTTATAATTTTAAATTTTTGCTTATTAAAAATAACAAATTACTTTTACACTTGTAATATCAAAATTTAAACAAAAAATATTTAATCCAGTTGAAAAGAATAAAAATAAGAAATGAAATTTTAAATTACAAAAAAAAAAAAAATTATTTTCATATATGTTTTTTTGTCGGAGAACGGTTATATTTAACATAAATAAATGGTTTTTTATTTAATTTTAGACTTTATAAAACATCCAAAAATGTGTTATCCATTTAAACAATTTAACTCTATAATTGATTTTTGCTTATTATGAAAAAACATTTTAAAGTCCATCATTTTATTTTTATGTGAATATAGAAAATTTTCAAATTTAAAAATAAATATACAAATTTATTGATATAAAATATATATATATTTAATATTTATTTATTATATACATATATCATTTTCAAAATATTCGTATTTTTTTTTATATGATATCAAAATGAACCATTTTATTATTGTGATTTTTTATAAATAAATTGAATGGTGATCTTTTATTTTTCTTGTTTATTTAAAATATTTTATTTTTTTCCATATTATTTTTGAAAAATTGGAATATAAAAAACTCATTTCAAATGTAAAAAGAAAATTGTTTCAAATTCCAGCCAATAAAAAAAATATTTTTATAATAAAAGCAAGTAATAAAACGATTGTAAAAATTGCGTAAAAATGACTATAAGCATTGAAAAATTCATCCAAAAATAAAATGATATATATATTATTAAAATATATTTTATATTTTTGGAAAATTTAACTTTTTGTCTTTTTATTTTTTAAATCGATCCATTGAGAAAAAACAAAAGAAATATTACATCAAGAGGGATTTTATATTGAAAAACTTTTAAAAATAAAATGGCAAAATTGAAACAAATTTTTATTAAATATTTTTAGTTAATTTGAAGCAAATTTTTTTTGCCTTTTTTTTTTTCCTTTTTAATGAGTTTTGATAAAAAAATAGAAACACTTGTTTTTTCAAATGTTTTTTTTTTTTTAGGATTAAAATTTAATTTTAGATAATTTATTCAAACATTTTATTTAAAATGATTGAAAAAAAAATGAATTTGTTTTAACAGAAAATAATGAAATAAATAATTATCATAAATTTTTGTTTTGGATAAATTTATATTTTTTGATTCTGGAAATAAATTATAATTTTATATATAGATTTTAAATAAATTTATGAATTAATTTATTTAAAAAAAAATTTCATAATTTATATAATATATATTTATATATATATATATGTATATATATATATATTATATATATATATATATATATATATATATATATATATATATATATATATATATATATGTATAAACAAAATTGTCCAAATCAATGTAAAAGCAAAATTGTCCAATTGTTAGATTAAGCTTTGAACCATTGTATCTTAGAAATGATTAAAGATATCTTACTGGAATTCTCCGAGGTTTTTTATAACACTATTGGACTCTACTTTGAGCAATAAGAATGTATAATTACTCTCCAAGCTTAACAGAAGAATCGTGATGAAATCGATCATAAACGAAAATGACATGTTCATCATTAATTAATCATAGCTAAGGATCAGAAGCTCATGATTGAAATAAAAGTTCAAATGAATATATATATATATATATATATATATATTTATATTTCCAGGATCATTTTCCAAATCATTCAAGATGATCTTCACCCTTCTAACTTTCTGTCCTGGAGTAACGAGTTGCCTCAGAGGTGTCATATACAATTTCATTTTCAACCCTTTTTTCACTGCTTTTTGGACTCTCAAAGCTAAAACTCCTCTCTCACGTGCCAAACGTCTTATGGATTGAGTTGGATCTTTTTTTTAAATTGATCTCTTTAGCTCTAAGTTGAAATGATGATCCCTCTTCCCCTCTTCTGTTGTGACCTCCTGATCCAGTTTTCCTCTCTACTGTTCCCTCTTTTTTTAAAACTTATTCACCGTTCTCTTGATGGTTCTTGAATGTACTTTGAAGATGGAAGCCAGATTATGAATGTTGGTACTGTTACTCAAGGCCTGAATGATCTTTTCCCTCTCACCATTGCTCAGTTGAGAAGAGTGTGGCTGACACAAGATGATTTTAACCTGTTCTCTTTCTAGCTGAATAACTCAAATGGTTTTTCTGTGATTCTTATGACAAATGATGTCAAGATTCTAAACGTCTTATCTGAAAAAAAAAGAAAATAAACTAAATTTTTAGTTTTTTAGATTTTAAACATTTTGTGAGATGGATATTATATGCATTAGTCAAATGATTTGGACAATTTTGCTATTCCTATGTTATATATATATATATTGGGACTGACATATATATAATTTTTCTATATGAATAAATTTTATATTTTCAGTGATTTATATTTTTGATGTCCTTGGCTGATAACAATATAAAATCTGGAAAAAAAATTTTTTTCTAGAATTTTTAAAATTAAATTTTTTCTATTATAAAATGTTTTATTTAAACAAAAAAATAAAAACATTTTAAAAATGTTTTTTTCAATAATCATAAATTTTTTTTTGATTAATTACCTTGAACTATTTCAATTTTCTTTTCTTTTTTTTTAATCAAATTTTATCAACTGTCCATAAATTGATAGAAACAATACTAATTTCTTTTTCTGATTTTGAAAAATTTAAATTTGAAAGAATTATGTAAAAAGAACAGGATCGAAGTATTTCAAGAATATGTGCTATTTTATAATCTTTTGATATTTATTTCATATAAAAAATTATGTTTTTTTTCCTTTTTCTTTAATTTAAGGGTTTTAAGTTTTTTTCCATTTCTTCATTCGGAAAGTGGATTTCATTAGATCTAACGTATTTTTATCATTTTTTTTTTCAAATTTGCAAGTTCTGTATGAATAAAATTTGTGTTATTTTTAATGTTTCAAACATTTTTTCAATTTTTATGCTAACAGAAAAGTTTTGAAAAAATTTTATCTCTTGTTGTTAAAAAAAAAATTTATTTAAAAACTTTTTCTCTCAAAGGCATAAAATTTTTAAATATTAGGGTTGGGCATTTCATGTGTTAGTATAAATATATATTTAGGTTAAAATCATTTTAAAAAATTTTCTATAATCTTACAACATTAAAATGTATGGGGAATACAAATTTTCTTGAAAATTATATTAATTAATATTAAACATAAAATATACATTCTAAATATTCTATAGAAGAATTTTCATTATTTATAAAAGCTGATCTTTTAAATTTGTATTTTTTTTGGAAATAAACAATATTCAACAGTTGTAAATAAAAGATATATTTAGAAAGAACCAAATTTTCAAATAACCATAATTAATTCAACAAACATTTTTATTTCTTAATTTTATTTTTTGTTTTAAAATAAAATTTTATCATTCATTTTTACAAATTTATTTTTACATGTTTTTTTTGTTTTTCTTTTTTTCTTTTCAATTTCAGGATTCAAATTTATTTCCCCTTTTTTTCTTTTTAAATTTTCATTTTTTAAAAGACCTTTCATTTTTTCTTCAATGTTTCATTTCCTCCCAGAAATCAAACTCTCCAAACAGAAAAAACCTTATTCATTTCTCCCCTTACTTTTTCATTATTTCTTCATTTTTTATTTTTTTTTTTTTATTTTTTTAAAAAAATTTCTTTCTTATAAAAAGTAAATCAAAATTTTATATTCATTTCTTCAATATATTTTATTTATTTTGTTTCGAATTTTTTTATATATTTCATTTTAAATATAACATTTTTTCTTTATAACATTTCCTCTTTAAATCATTTGACCCCTTAGTCAGTTCTTGAACATTTCTTTTTAATTCTTTGAAAAAAGCTTCCCATTGTTTAGTTTCTCCCATTTATTCCATTTCCTAAAAATATTATTTCTTTTTAAAATATCCTTTTGACAACAAAAAAAAATTTCATTTTTCCTTTTGCAGATTCTCAGAATTATTCAATTTCCAAAATTCATTCAATCAATGGATACTTTTTTGATATTAAGAAATTTTCAGTTATTAAATTTGATTTGTATATTTTATAATTATTTTTCTTATCATTTTAAAATATTTTCCTTTGACCATTTTTCATTTTAATATTCATTTTTCCATAATTTTATTTTTAAAAAATTTCTAAAATTTCATTTCTTTTATTTGTATAAATTTTTTTCTCCCCTTATTTCATTTCCAAATTTTTTTATTTTGTTTCCTCCTTACTTTTTCCAAATCTTTTTTTTCCTCCCTTTTGATATTTTCCCCTTATTTCATTTCTCCATTGAATCATTTCCTCCATTGAATTCCTCCCCTTATCATCAATCCTCAAACAAATTTTTTAAATTAAAAAAAAGATCCTTATTTCATTTCCTCCATTTATTTTCCTTCTTTGTTCATTTTCCTATATATTCATTTCAGAAAAATTTCTAAAATTTTTAATTAATCATTTTTTTCAAATTCCTTTTATTTTATCTAATTATTCATTTCTCCTTATTCAATTCTTCCTAACTGTTTTATTTCTTCTATATCTCTTTTAATTTATTATATTCCTCCTAAAAAAACTTTTTCTCCCCATTTTCATTTCTCCACTTTTGTTCATTTAATTACAAACTTTCATTTGCTTATTTTATAAAAAACAAAAAAAATTCTTTCTCCTTTAAAATTTCTTCCCTTTTTTTGTTTCTCCCCCTCACATTTTATCTCCCAATAATTTACATTTTTTATATTTTATCATAAGTAAATTATTTTGTTTATTTTAATTTAAAATCCATTTTTTTTTAAAAGTCCTAATTAATTTCCTTCTTTTTTTAAATATAAAATTTTTCATAAACTCCATATAAAAATTTCTTCCTATATATTTTTTTATACCTTTTTTTCAATCCCCTTATTTTTTTCTTTTTTTTTTTTCTTTATTAATTTTTATTCTAATTTATTTTCCTCCTTTAAAATTTCCTCCCCTTAATTCATTTCAGTGAAAAAATTTAAAAGTTTCAATTTTGAATCATTTCCTCCCCTTTTTCATTTCCTCCATTAAAATTTTTTTTCTTTAATATTTCATTTCTCCCTTAATAAAGAAAATTCCTCCAAATTCCTTTTGCTCCTTTTTCCTTCTTTTTTATAAAAGATTTTGTTCTCCCTTTGTTTCTTTTATCCCATTAATTTCATTTTCTCCTGAAAATCATTTTCTCTTATTTTAAATCATTCCCCCTTATTTTATTTTAAATTTTTTTGTTTCTTTTCCCTTATTTCATTTCTCCAAATTATATTTATTTTTGAAAATATTTCATTTCCCCCCTAAATATATTTCATTTCTTCCCTTATTTTTAGAATTCTATTAGTTACTTTTTTCTCCCTTCACTTTGGAATTTAATTATATAAATTCATTTTCAACATCTTCTTCTCCTTTTTCCCATTTTTTTTTTTTTTCTATTATAACTTTATCTTTCTTAATTTTCTTCATTTTCAGCCCAATATTTTTTTTTCCATTAAAGTGAGTTCTGAAAAAAAATGAAAATTTCCATATAAAAACAAAAATATAAAAGAATTCAAATTAAAATAAGACATTTGTAATTTTTCTTGAAAAATGCAATATCTCTTTCTCTTTAATCTTCTCTCTATATAAATCTCTTGATACTAATGAAAGGCAACCCTCAAAAAACTTAAAAAAATTCATCCAAAAAACTACTGAACAATTATTAAAACAGTTTGCTTAATTGTCTTTTTTTTTGTTTAACTAAAGACTATTAAATTAGTAGACGGATTCCAACAAACCCAGGCTTTTAAAAAAAAATTAAAAATGATTCTATTTACATTTGCAGGAAATTAAAATATTTTGGCCAATTAAAAAAATCAATTAAAAGAAAATAAATGTTATTGGAAACCAAGGTTATGTTTTTCATTATGTGTTGGCTTTTCCAAATAAATATAAACTTTAGACAAAAAAAATTAAAGAAACCAAGAATAAAAATGATCAAATATTTTAAAACCAGTCATGTTTGACATGATAGATTAAAAATTTCTTTAATGATATTTTCTGCCCTTTTATCAAAAAAAAAAAAAAGATTGAAACCTTTTCTTTTAAAACTACTACTATTTTTCTTGACATAGGGACATTATTATTATAAATAAATAAATATAAAATATAAAATAATAATAATAATGAAAATTATAAATAAAATATAAAACAGTAACATTTAAACCTTGTTTAAAATAAATTAAATAAAAAATGAAAAATAATAAAAACTCTCCTAGCATGCAATAAAAACTCTTCCTGCGATAAATACAGACATCCTACATTTAATCTGAAGATACCCCAGATCTGGAGAATCCATTTTAAAACACCAATTTAAACAAATGTTATTTCATCTATGTCCCAAAGAAAAAGAATATGTGTCCTTTTAAGTTACTGGGGAAAAGATTTAAAGAATGAGACCTTTGTTAAAGGTTAGAAGAAATAATTCTGGTTTGGTTGCAAGAAAAAAACTGAAAATAATGCCACTTTGATCACTGTGTGGAATGATATCTTCAAAGAAAAATGTTCATGACACAGAAATCTGCACTAAAGATTTCACCTTCTGTATACTGAAACTGAACTCTTCTTTTGTGACCAAATATTGTCTATAATTTGGAGAATATTTTCATCAAGTTGGATCTTTGTTGAATAACTCTTCTTTTTGTTTCAATGATCCTATTGTCTAATATTTTGAGAAGATGGATCCAAACAATTGAACTTATTGTTTGAAGAATCTTCTGGCTTTGGAAAAATTTTGTAATTTTTGTGATGAATATATTTAAAAATCTGTATCTAAACAAATTAGACAGATTTAAATTATAGAAGACAATATTAAAACATATTCTTTTAATCAGTCAGTTTTAAACAAAATAAAATCTTTTTTGTCAAAAACCATTAATGAGATACAATATCCCTACTGACTTGATACAAAATTTAATTAACTTATGTGCTCATATTGTATGTCTACTACTATGTCCACATGCCAGATATAAATAAAGGACAATGTAGTCATTCCACATAATAACACAATTTGTAGATGGATGTAGCCAATAATGTCATCCCAAATTTCCAGGAACCAGTTCTATAAAGACAGGCAATCTTTAAGAACCTATTCTGCTTATTTTCTTTTCAATCTGAGAATGGAAACAAATCACTTTATAGTATCAAAAAGAATTAAACCATTTTGATAATTTAATAGAAAACATTTATTTATTAAGATATTTCCAGATTGAAATTCTGTTCTCATCATATTTCTGTTCAGAAGTATGAAGCTTTTTGACTCTAGTGTCATCAGTTGTTATAGTTCCTTGGCCATATTCTAACTTAATTGCTGCAGTCCCCAAAATCCAATGGAAGACCTATCTAATTTATGACTAGAAGATTTGCCATGTTTTTAACTTCAAGACAATTTCTTTTGTCAGAATAAATTATGTTCATTACAGAAAACCCTCTTTCAGCCACTTCAGAACTTACAGCAACAATATTAATTATATTTTTAGTTGTTTGTATAGTTTTGGGTACAACATGTTTATGGAAATTTCTTATTAGGTTTTCAGTGTAATCATGGAAATCATTAACAGAGATCTTATCACAAAATACGTTACAAAAGTCCAGCAACTTATCTTCAGCATCTTTCCAGAAAACTACAGCCTCTTCCATATTCCAAAAATCTGGGTTCACGATATTAACTAATTCATGAATTTTATTATTTATGTTATAAGAGTTATTGCTTAGAGGGCATGTGTCTATTGAGTTTCACTAGGCATGTATGTGAGCATAGCATAACTAACATTTTACCTAGATCATTGGCTATTAATATATAAGATTATTTTTGGATAATCCAACAACCAGTTTGCTAAGCTTTTATAATTTTAAGAATCAGTTTGTGCAAACTGGTAGAAACCGGTAGGATGCCACCACTGAATGTAACTATCTGAGTCAACATAGAGGCTTTAAAATGCCAATCTGTATCAGACATCAAGATGTCTAATAAAAAAAATTGGCAGGTTTATATTGGCTTTAATTTTGAGAAGAGGCTTTAAGATGCCAATTCTTTTCAAATATTTGGACACTAACCTTTTTACTTGATGTCTCACACTCTCTTTTCTCATACACACTCCCTGATCCATGTTTTTCCTCTTCTTCCTCAGTCAAACCTTTGTTGAGTAATACTGATCTCTGTTTCCTTTCCCTCCTTGGTTGGGGACAGTGTGTCATTTTGATAGGGTTGGCTCAGATCTCTCAAAATCTTATGATATTGGGATTGATGTCAAAGTCTAGTGTGGGCCCCCCCTCTATGTATATTGTGTACCATAAGAAGGAATAGTTCTTAACTTATAGCCATGATAAATTTTATCTCTTTGCGTCTAAGTGCAATGTCGTAATCAGGCTGGAATAATTCTTCAATAGAATACACAACAGTATTGATAACTTGAACAATAGGTTTATCGAATATAAAGAAAACCTGGTGAATAAAATGTCTCTATGAAGGTGTGTTTCTTGGGATGTTGAGACTATCTGACAACTTCTTGTTGGTCTGATTTCTCTATTTGTGTGTCCGTTAGCCTGATAGCCTTTTGTTTATATAGACGACTTCCTCTTAAAAATTTGACATTGATATAAGTAATTTCTCTAACCCAACTGTCTTAATCTAAGGTCTATTAATAGCTACATGATACTCCTTTGTTTTTAGAATTATCTGTTCTGTCTTTCTGTAAAGATAATAGTGTTCTTGGGCAGACAGCATCAACATAAACAAATCCCAAGCTTGAGAATTTAACAAAAAACAGAGTTTTTCTCTGTCTGGAATAATTTGCATCCATCACTTCTGTAAGAACACATGCACTTTGGACAGATAATATAATGTAAACAACCCTCCAAATTTAATTTCTCAGGACCAACAAAATTTGGACAACACATTAATTATGTTTTCTTCATGAAAGTGGATAGGGTAGGAAATCCTTGATTTTGCTTAATGGTTCGATTCTCCTTGGAACTGTTCTTAGATTCATTTTATTATTTTAAAACATATTTTTAACCCATTTTTTTCTCAAACATTCATCCTACTCTCCTGAGAATTTTAATAATTATTATCCAATTAGTAGTCCTCCCAAATCACTAACCAGCAATTTTCATGCAATTAAATGATTTAACATTTCCTGTTACAGTTATATTGACTATAATTTTGTGTATTTATTTTAGTAAATACTAAATATTTCAAATACTTTGGTGTATGGATCAATTATAAAACATTTAGCATAGGAGATGATGAAATTGAAAACAGAATAGGCTGTGCTGGAGTTAGTTTTTCCCAACACCACAAACTGCTACAAAACCAAAAAATGCAAGTCATATTCTTAAATACTCTTATCAGATTGAGACTTTCATATGGACATCATTCTGGACTGATGCTACAGAATCAGAAACGGATAACTTTACCAAACAACAGAAACCACATCAGCTGAGGACTTTCAACATCAAAATAATGACATAATCAAGATGTTGGCATTCCACACTACTTCAGACAAAAGGTTAAGAAGGAAAGCCCTATCAATACTGGAAAGAGTGATAACATCTACTGGACTATTTCCTGTTACATGGTAAAGCTAGCAGGGCACAAAAAGGCAAGACCTATCACAACCATACCAAGAGTGGCTTTGAATGTCACGTCAAGAGATCAACTGATCAATGAGCGATTGTATGGAAACATTTGTCCATTATCAGACATCATCAAAGAGCATAGAATCAGATTCACAGGTTATTGCTAGTTTGGTTTGGTTTGGTTTGGTTTGGTTTGGTTTGGTTTGGTTTCTTTAACAGCATAAGTCTTATATCTTTCCAGTTTGCAATAAATTACATTTCTTTGTAAGTACATTATTTTGTTGCAGAAAATCCCACCTCAATCAACCAGGAAAAAAATACAATTAGAATGTAACAAACTTTTCAAGAAGCAGGGGATGAGGAGATTGGGTTACTTTAGAATTTTTAATTACAATTTCAAAATCCACCTATCTTCCTTGGGACAACTCCAGGTTCATTTAAAAAATTTCTCAGGCCCACTTATAAGGGCATATGTTGAGAATCATTGATTTACAAGAAAACTTATTGTGAAAAAATTGTTTTTCTAGCTCAGATAACTCTGTAAATAGTTAGGGATCAGTTTTACACTGTATTGATGTTATGAACAGAACCTTTTTCTAAAATGATAAAAAATCAATAATTTTCAATTTTGATAAATTTCATGCCTTGAGGAAGATTTAATGAATTCTGTGTTATGGTTTTTTGGGTATATAGCACATAACTAGTGAGCGAGTCAGAATGACTTATTTCCTTTTATAGTCGACCAATAGAAGGTTGACCAATCAGAAGCCGCCCAACACTGTATTCATCGTGTATAAAGGCGGCCATCTTGTTTCCTCCTACCGGAAGGACCAAAGGCAACCAGGAGAAGGATGAAGCCATGATGTACAAAATATATTTTCAAAAATATTTTCTCCCTTTTTTTTATAAGGCGACCACTCTACTTAAGTAGTTCCAATAAAATTAAATTCATTAAACTATAAAGAATAACACTAATGCTTGTTCTTCACACTGACTCATTTTATCCTCCATGTGATGCATTTCTGTATCATTTTACTAAAAACATTTCTATTAAGATAAAAAGAACAAATATTGTTATTTATATTACTATAAATAAAACCACTTTATCTCGTATCCAAGGATTTGATTTCTTCTTTGCTCATTGTTTCCTCTATGGTGATGACATTGATGACTAAGTAGACCAATTCTCAGATGGAAGAGTCGATGGCATTGACTGTATTATAATGTTGATGGAGGACAAGGTGGATCTTGTTGAGTCTTTCTCTTTCGTAATTTGAATTCTTCCTTTTCTCCTCCAGTAGCTTCATAATATTTATGTTCTGATGGTAATGAGATACTTGTGTTTCAAGGGATTTAGGCTCAAGGCCAATTGTTTTCAGTGTTGTTTTGAGTTGGTCCTTCTATCTTTGAAGAGGGTAACCCTATGGTCTTTTCCCTGAACTGACCTCACCAAATAAGACTTAACATGGAAATCTTGACTCTTCCATTATTACTACATGTTCTGACCATCAAATCATAAATCAAGTGTTTAATTATCAGTGTTTTGATGCTTTGACTGTTGGCTCTTTCCTGGTTTTTGGTGTTGATCACATAGTATTCCTGTGTGATGTTTAAGATTGATCAAAGATTTTGTTAGTGAAACTATTCTGTTTCAATGTCACAACAATATAGAGTCCAGATTTCACAGTCATATCAGATAGTTGTGTCTATACAGCAAACAGAGAGTAAGGAAAAACAAAAAAAGGAAGGGTCTTACATATAATATGAAGATTATTCAGAAGCCATGTTTAGGACTCCAGATTTAGGTTTCAAATGGTAATGAATTACAACTAGTTGGTGTGATCTCGGGCTTTTGTTTCAAGCGATTTAGGCTCAAGCCCAATTGTTTTCAGTGTTTTTTTAAGTTGGTCCTTTTATCTTTTCCCTGAAGTGAGCTCACTGAATAAGACTTGACTTGTAAACCTTGACTCTTCTATTCTTGCTGCATGATCTGACCATCAAAGACAGTGTATCATGATCAGCGTTTTGATGCTTTGACAGTTGGCTCTTTCCAGGACTTTGTTGTTGGTCACATAGTATTCCTGTTTGAGGTTCAAGATTAATCAAAACTTTTTTTGGTGAAAGCATTCTAATTTTTGCATTTTGCAACAATATAGTGTCCAGATTTCACATTGGAAAGTTGTGTAACAGGAAAAAGCTATAGTAGAATGGTTTATTCTCCCATTTGCATATTCCCCATTATGGGCATTATTATAACTGTAATATAATAATTCTATAATTCACATATGTAACAGAATGGGAATCACAAACAAGCTTTGTTCTCAGACAGACTTTTATACTGCTAAAACATAGACAAAATTATATATATATATATATATTTTTATGCTTAACATTTTTTTTATAGATACAAATATTTAAGTAAATGCTCTGTTTATAATAAACAGTATTAAATAACATTTACCAGCCTGAATGTCCGAGAAATTTTCATAGAAAATATTCGTCCTTTGACAGGATTCGAACCTCTATCCTATATGGAACCGTCATATAGCCTGATGTGCTTTTACCAATTTTGCCACAGAGGATCAATCAGTTAGCAAGGTTGAATTTACTGCTTTTAAACTTCAATCTTCCATGAATCTCTCATGTACATTCATATCTGCGCATGGCAAATCCAAATGTAAACAAATGACGTCACACATTATGAAATGGACAAAGTCTGACAATTATTTTAAGACATTTTTATGTTTATACATTCTTTTTATAGATACAAATATTTAAGTAACTGCTCTGTTTATAATAAACAGTATTAAATAATATTTACTGGCCTGAATGTCCAAGAAATTTTCATAGAAAATATTCGTCCTCTGACAGGATTCGAACCTGTATCCTATACAGATATAAATATATATACAGGCAGTAATCTGTTGGTATAATCCAGGTGAGTCCTATTAACACAATATAGAATTTGAAATATGCTAAAACTGACTCACAAAGAGTGCTCCTTTTATTATCCTTCAGAAATGTTTCAGCCTAACATAGGGTATTTGTAGATACATGTCAGCTAGCGTATGCATGTATGTGCATGGATGCAGTTATCTAAGTGTATGTAAGTATAGATGGTTATGCAAGTAGAGATATTCTTAATGTGGACGAATGCATGTGTATACATATATATATATATGTGTGTATATATACATACAAAGTCCAACAATTTATTAAAGACATTTTTATGTTTAACATTCTTTTATATATATTACAATTATAAAATATTTATTAAATACAATATATAAAAAGAATGTTAAATAAAATAATATATTTCTATAAATATATATATTTGTATGTTGTTATATATATATATATATATATATATATATATATATATATATATATATATATATATATGTCATGTTCCATATAGATAGAGCAACATATCACATATATCTACACAAAAGCAGAGTGAAGGAAAAACAAAAAGGATGGGTCTTACATATAATATGGAATTCTTCAATTTCTAAGATGCCATGTTTATACTCCAGATTCAAACAGGCCAGGTTCATCTAAATATGTCCCCAAATAACTATAGGACAGGATTCATTCCAAAGGAAATGGTGAGTCTTGTGTTTGCATAAATTGAGTTTCTTTCTCTATCTGGAAAATATATATTCCCAAAGGGAAGCAGCATGATGGACTTGTAAACTGTAGCATTTGCTGGAGGAGGCCCAGGCTAAAAAAGCAACTGCTCAGTTTGGCTGCTGTCAACAAACTGAATGACTGGCCACTTTCATCACTGTATGAAGTGGCTCTCATATATGACCCATCTCCACCAAAGGGAGATAATTGCCTTCTGTATCCTTACAGTTGAAATGAGAACAGTATTATAGACCATCTTTTTGTTGTTAAATTTTGATCTTTGTTGCCAAAAACGCATTTGATTAGCATGTACATAAGAGGTAACATGCAACATGTGGCACACTTGTTTTGTAGCTTGTTTGAATTATCACCCTATTAGTCACTTATATAATTTTGGCAAAGTACTAGATGGTCTAATCAACAGCAAATTGATGAAATATCTTGTTACATTGCCTTTTTTCAGGTAAACAATATGGCTTCTATTTCTGCAGCTCTACTGCCAACATTTTAATGGCTACCACTGAATTGATTTATTAAGCTTTAATGTTGTAATGAAGATAATGTTGCATAGAGAAGCAGTGCAGTCATTAATGCGGTGACCTCCAGGGGCATTGTCCTTGGACCTACATTGTTTCTTATCTTCATCAGTGACCTTCCCAACTAGCTACTTAAGCAGATGATGCAACTATCTTCTCCTGCCATATGTAGCAGGTCTGACAAAATAAAACTGGCAACTGCTCTTGAAAAGGACATTCAATCAGTGTTTAACAAGGGCAAGGAATGACTTGTAAATTTTAATGCCTCAAAAAAAACTGCTTTCATTTAATCACTACAGAGTACCTTTTCTGCCTGTCATCATCATGGCTGATGCTAACTTCCGGTAGAAACACACTTTGTGCCTTCTTGGACACACATTTTCCACTGCCATGAGGTGGAGTGATTATAAGTTATCAATTGCTAGATCTATTGCTAGAAAGGTTGGTTCAATATGTTGTGTTAGACTATTTTTCTCATCAGAATTCATCTTGTATATTTATAAATCTACCTTTTGTCCCTCCATTGAATACTACTGATATATCTGGTCCGATGCTCCTGTTATATACTTGAGATTCTTGACAAAATTCAAAGAAGGGTCTGCAATATAATCGATCCTGACCTGCCATCTCATCAGAGTTCATCTTGTACATTTATAAATCTACTATTTGACCCTGCATCAAATACTACTAATATATCTGGTCTGATGCTCTAATATATATCTCAAGATTCTTGACAAAATTCAAAGAAGGGTCTATAATGTAATCGATCCTGACCTGGCGTCACATCAGAATTCATCTTGTACATTTATAACTCTACCATTTGTCTCTGCATCGAATACTACTAACATATATGGTCTGATGTTCTAATATATATCTTTAGATTCTTGACAAAATTCCAAAAAGGGTCTGACCTAGCATCTCGACTTCACTTTCTCACCAATGTGATTTGACTTCTCTCTGTCTTTTCTATAAATATTTTCATAGCAATTGCTCTGATAAGCTTTCCTCATTGGTACCTTGTCTGCATGAATTTAAGTGTCCTACTAGATTGGCAACTAGGCCTCACCATTTTACTATTGAACTAGCTAGATGCAACCATATGTTCTAATTTTCTTGTACTTCTTGTCTGTAAAACTCCCTTTTGATTTCTTGTTTCACCTACAATCTTCACAAATTTAGAGGCAACATCAATTGCCATCTTCTGAAATTTGTTCTGTTATTGCCCTTTCTTCTCACTGTTTTCTTTCACTCTTTATAACCCCTTACATCTTCGTGGCAATATTGCTTTGGTTGGGCGTGAAGAAGATTTAAAATTTCATAAATAAATAATAATAAATGCCCCAAAAGAAAATTTTTAAATGCCTAAAAAGGAAATGTGGCATTAAACGTGTTAACTGAACTGGGTTGCTGACATTAAATGTACCCTTGTGATGTGTATTAGAAATGGTTTGATTTTTTTATTGCCATAAATGGAAGCCATTACAGTAGATAATTAATACATTTAATCAAAATTAGGATTGAAAGTAATTAGACATTGGTAGCCTGGTTGCTATGGTAACATGACTCACATTTCTTTTTTTTATTCATTTAATTAATTTATTTATTTTTATTATTATTATTATTATTATTATTTTGTTTTATTGGTCAGCTGACTCTAATCACTCAGCAAGTCCTTGGCTTCAGTTGAAATGAAGACAAACAGGAGATTGTTCTAGGATATATAATCAAACATTAATCTTGGTTCTTTTCCAAAATTTCAGGGAATGGCTGCCCAGTTGGTTCGGTCATAAGTCTAAAATAATAAAATTCTGTTGAGATTATGGAATTCCTGTTTTGTTATAAATTTTCTATAAAAGATTTTATCAGGGCTAACTCAAGGTACTGGCAACTCAAGCAGTTGCCAGGGGTGCCATCAAGTCCAAGGGCATCATCATGCTGCCATGTCATGTGTTTGGGATCTTTTTCCAAAACTAAAGCTTATAAAAACATACTTGTGGTCATTCATAACTCAAGACAGATTAAATTCTTTGGCTATTTTGTCAATAGAAAATGATCTTATAAAGAAAATAGGTGTAGAAAATGCAATGAAAAGATTTGTAGATTTAAATGACATAATGAATGTTTTCTTTAGCTTCTATTGAGTTGTATATTGTAATAAAAATTCATTATTCTACATTTTCAGTTTTTTTTTCTTGTGAAAATTAAAAAAAAACCATACTTGTATGGGCACTGAAGTTCAGCTTGCCCAGGTTACCAGCAACCTTGGGCCATCACTGGATTTTATATTTAACTAGCAGCATGGCCCAGCGTTGCCCAGATTCATACCTTTCCTAGGGATATTTGCACATATGTGAACATAATGAACCTAACTGGAATTTGAACTCAGCTCTTCAGTCTCTCATTCCAAACTGCTATACATTATGTCAACATTTATAAATAAAAACAAAGTATAAATAACTTTTTAATACAGCAGGAACCAATTTAACACTCTTTCTCTCTCTCTCTCTCTATATATATATATATATACTAGCAGCATGGCCTGGCGTTGTTCGTGCTTGATTAAAAAATTGTACAACTCATACAGCAATCGCTATCACTTGACTTAAAATATTTTTGCCCTTCCTTGCCTTTAAAGGAGTGCCCTTTGTCGTGCTGATGTTGTTACATGCCTTACTTCTTGCCTATCTCACACTGCAAATTTTTTCTAAGCTCTATACTAAACATTAAATCTGTTACAAAAAAAGAACTAAACAAAATGAACATAAAACGATCAGCTTTAAAAAAGGACTCGTAACTGGAAAAACCAAATGAAAAAAGAATGTTAACAACAAATACTTTTTCACACCCAACCCAGTTCTGCGGAATCAGAATCAACGTTGAGTTTAAGCAAGCGAATGAGCCAATTGGAGTAAAGTGCCATGCAGATTTAAATTTTTCCCACTTATGACGAATGCAGCTATCAATTTTTTTAGCATGCTAGCATGCTATTTAACATTCGTGTCAGTCAGCTGTTGGCTCTCACGCTGCCTATTTGTGGCAGCCAGCTATAGGCTTTCACTCTTGCCAGTAGAAAATGGCCATAAACTACATGAAAACTGCCATAGAAGCAAGAAAAAATTGATTATTTCCACTATCGACGGGAGTTGGGAAATGCAAAGTTGGTCTTGGCCTTCCCGCTAACTTGGAGCATGTGCATGTAAATTTTGGTGCAAATCCATTGAAAATTGCAGCCGTGCATTTGTTACACACACACACATCCTGCCTTTTATAGATAGAGATATATAGGATATAGAACAATTTTAGGAAAATCTATGTCAAAGTGTAAAAAAATTTTTTGTGTGACACATTTTATCCATTAGGATTTCATTGAACTAAAGTGATTTTTGCTTTGATATGATTATGCATGTGCATGGATGAAAGGAGATGTTGAAATTTTAAATTTAAATGTATTTTAAAAATATGGGTTTTGGGTATATAGTCTAGCTGATTTCATTTGGTTTCTTTTTCTTTTTGTTGATGTTTCCATCACATTTTTTATTAAATATTGCCCATTGTTATAATAGAAGATCTACGAAGAAAGGTGAAATGTTGGATGAACCTAGGAGTACATTTATTTATCACTTTATCATCCACCATAAATATATTCCCAGATTCCTACAACCCAGCCTACACTGCTATTCAACTCATTGCTAGGTGGAGAGAAAAGATGACTTTTCTGAATTCAGTGTGTTTAGAAATAGTTCAAATGATTTTTCATTCTGAGCACTTTCAGCTAATATATTAAATATTTTCAAGGATATATTTTTTAATCATTCTGACCCGAATCAAGTCACTAAGACACAAGATTTTCTTCCATAGCTTTCTCTTGCTATAAAACCATATATATTATGGAATGCATTGCCAATATAAAAAAATTTTTATTATGGAATGCATTGCCAATATAAAACCATTTATATTAAATCAGTTGAAATACATAAGATATTTCTCTTAAAACAGTTTTTCAGGAATATCGACATCTTATAGTTTTTCAGGAATATAAATGTCTAGAACTAACTATAATAGATGTTTTCCTACATGAAAAATCATTTCCTATGCATTCTTATAGTAAAAATCATTGGCAATGCATACCATAATAAAAATCATTGGCAATGCATTCTTATAGTAAAAATCATTGGCAATGCATTCCATAATAAAAATCATTGGCAATGCATTCCATAGTAAAATCATTTCCTATGCATTCTTATAGTAAAAATCATTGGCAATGCATTCTTATAGTAAAAATAATTTCCTATGCATTCCTATAGTAAAAATCATTGGCAATGCATTCTTATAGTAAAAATAATTTCCTAGGCATTCTTATAGTAAAAAAAATTTCCTATGGATTCCTATAGTAAAAATCATTGGCAATGCATTCCTATAGTAAAAATCATTTCCAATCCATTCTTATAGTAAAAATCATTTCCTATGCATTCTTATAGGAAAAATCATTGGCAATGCATTCCATAGTAAAAATCATTTCCTATGCATTCTTATAGTAAAAATCATTGCCAATGCATACCATAATAAAATCATTTCCTATGCATTCTTATAGTAAAAATCATTGGCAATGCATTCCATAATAAAAATCATTGGCAATGCATTCCATAGTAAAAATCATTTCCTATGCATTCTTATAGTAAAAATCATTGGCAATGCATTCCATAATAAAAATAATTTCCTATGCATTCCTATAGTAAAAATCATTGGCAATGCATTCCATAGTAAAAATCATTTCCTATGCATTCTTATAGTAAAATTCATTCGCAATGCATTCCATAATAAAAATCATTTCCTATGCATTCTTATAGTAAAAATCATTGGCAATGCATTCTTATAGTAAAAATCATTTCCTATGCATTCCTATAGTAAAAATCATTGGCAATGCATTCCATAGTAAAAATCATTTCCTATGCATTCTTATAGTAAAAATCATTGGCAATGCATTCCATAATAAAAATCATTGGCAATGCATTCCATAGTAAAAATCATTTCCTATGCATTCTTATAGTAAAAATCATTGGCAATGCATTCCATAATAAAAATCATTGTAAAATGCATTCCATAATAAAAAATCATTTTTGTATTCCATAGTAAAAAAAATCATTTCCTATGCATTCTTATAGGAAAAATCATTTTTATGCATTCCATAGTAAAAATCATTTCCTATGCATTGTTATAGTAAAAATCATTGGCAATGCATACCATAATAAAAATATTGGGAATGCATTCCAAAATAAAAATCATTGGCAATGTATTCCATAGTAAAAATCATTTTACAATGCATTCTTATATTAAAAAATCATTTTTAATGCATTCCATAATAAAAAATAATTTTCTATGCATTCCTATAAAAAAATCATTTAGCAAAATGCATTCCATTCTAGTAAAATCATTTTTAATGCATTCTTATAGTAAAAATCATTTTCAATGCATTCCATAATAAAAATCATTTCCAATGCATTCTTAAGTAGTAAAATCATTTTCAATGCCATTCTTATAGTAAAATCATTTTCAATGCATTCCTATAGTAAAAATCATTTTAAATGCATTCCATAGTAAAAATCATTTCCAAATGCATTCTTATAGTAAAAATCATTTCAGCATTCCATAGTAAAATCATTTTCAATGCATTCCTATAGTAAAAATCATTTTCAATAATAAAAATAGTAAAATCATTTTCTAATGCATTCCTATAGTAAAAAATCATTTTCAATGCATTCTTATAGTAAAATCATTTTAAATGCATTCTTATAGTAAAATCATTTCCAATGCATTCCAATAGTAAAATCATTTTCAATGCATTCCTATAGTAAAATCATTTCCAATGCATTCTTATAGTAAAAATCATTTTCAATGCATTCCTATAGTAAAAATCATTTTACAATGCATTCCTATAGTAAAATCATTTTTTAATGCATTCCTATAGTAAAATCATTTTCAATGCATTCCATAATAAAAAAATCATTTCCAATGCATTCCTATAGTAAAATCATTTTCCAATGCATTCCTATAGTAAAAATCATTTTTAATGCATTCTAATAGTAAAATCATTTTCCAATGCATTCCTATAGTAAAAATCATTTACAATGCATTCTTATAGTAAAAATCATTTTCAATGCATTCTTATAGTAAAATCATTTTAATGCATTCCTAATAAATAAAATCATTTTCCAATGCATTCTTATAGTAAAAATCATTTTCAATGCATTCCTATAGTAAAATCATTTACAATGCATTCCTATAGTAAAATCATTTTAATGCATTCCTTATAGTAAAAATCATTTTTAATGCATTCCTATAGTAAAATCATTTTTAATGCATTCCTAATAGTAAAATCATTTTTAATGCATTCTTATAGTAAAATCATTTTAAATGCATTCTTATAGTAAAAAAATCATTTTCTAATGCATTCCTATAGTAAAATCATTTTCCTAATTAAAATTCCTAATAGTAAAATCATTTTCAATGCATTCCTATAGTAAAATCATTTTTTGCATGTAAAATCATTCCTTATAGTAAAAATCATTTTCAATGCATTCCTATAGTAAAATCATTTTTTGCATTCCTATAGTAAAAATCATTTTTACAATGCATTCTAATAAAAATCATTTTCAATGCATTCCTATAGTAAAATCATTTTTTATGCATTCCTATAGTAAAAAATCATTTTACAATGCATTCCTATAGTAAAAATTTTCAATGCATTTTCTATAGTAAAATCATTTTAATGCATTCCTAATAGTAAAATCATTTTCAATGCATTCCATAGTAAAATCATTTCCTATGCATTCTAATAGTAAAATCATTTACAATGCATTCCTATAGTAAAATCATTTTAATGCATTCCTATAGTAAAAATTTCAATCCTATTTCATTTTTAATGCATTCCAATAGTAAAAATCATTTTCTATGCATTCCTTATAGTAAAAATCATTTTTCAATGCATTCCTATAGTAAAATCATTTTTCAATGCATTCCTATAGTAAAAAATCATTTTTCAATGCATTCCTATATAGTAAAATCATTTTTCAATGCATTCTTATAGTAAAATCATTTTTAATGCATTCCCATATAGTAAAAATCATTTTCAATGCATTCCTATATAGTAAAATCATTTTTAATGCATTCTTATAGTAAAATCATTTTACAATGCATTCCTATAGTAAAAATCATTTTAATGCATTCCTATAGTAAAAATCATTTTTAATGCATTCCTATAATAAAAATCATTTTTAATGCATTCCTATATAAAAAAATCATTTTCAATGCATTCTTATAGTAAAAAATGCATTCCAATAGTAAAATCATTTACAATGCATTCCTATAGTAAAAAATCATTTTCAATGCATTCCTATAGTAAAATCATTTTCCAATGCATTCCTATATAGTAAAATCATTTTTTAATGCATTCCTATATAGTAAAATCATTTTCAATGCATTCCTATATATAAAAATCATTTTTTATTTTAAATGCATTCCTATAGTAAAATCATTTTCAATGCATTCCTATAGTAAAATCATTTTTTAATGCATTCCTATAGTAAAATCATTTTCAATGCATTCCTATAGTAAAAAATCATTTTTCAATGCATTCCTATAGTAAAATCATTTTCAATGCATTCTTATAGTAAAATCATTTTTTTATGCATTCCTATAGTAAAATCATTTTTCAATGCATTCTTATAGTAAAAATCATTTTCAATGCATTCCTATAGTAAAAATCATTTTTTCAATGCATTCCTATATTAAAAAATCATTTACAATGCATTCCTAATAGTAAAATCATTTTAATGCATTCCTATAGTAAAAATCATTTTCAATGCATTCCTATAGTAAAATCATTTTATCAATGCATTCCTATAGTAAAAAAATCATTTTTTAATGCATTCCTATAGTAAAATCATTTTCAATGCATTCCTATAGTAAAAATTTTTTTTTCTATAAAATCATTTTCCAATGCATTCCTATAGTAAAATCATTTTGCAATGCAAAATCTTATAGTAAAATCATTTCTTTTAAAATGCATTCTTATAGTAAAATCATTTTTCAATGCATTCCTATAGTAAAAATCATTTTCAATGCATTCCTATAGTAAAATCATTTTCAATGCATTCCTTATAGTAAAAATCATTTTCAATGCATTCCTATATAAAAATCATTTTCCAATGCATTCCTATAGTAAAATCATTTTCAATGCATTCCTATAGTAAAAATCATTTTCAATGCATTCCTATAGTAAAATCATTTTCAATGCATTCCTATAGTAAAAATCATTTCCAATGCATTCCTATATAGTAAAATCATTTATTCAATGCATTCCTATAGTAAAATCATTTTACAATGCATTCCTTATAGTAAAATCATTTTTACAATGCATTCTTATAGTAAAATCATTTTTAATGCATTCCTATAGTAAAATCATTTTTTAATGCATTCCTAATAGTAAAATCATTTTCAATGCATTCCTATAGTAAAATCATTTTTAATGCATTCCTATAGTAAAATCATTTTTTATGCATTCCTAATAGTAAAATCATTTTCAATTTTCCAATAGTAAAATCATTTTTATTGCATTCTTATAGTAAAATCATTTTCAATGCATTCCTATAGTAAAATCATTTTACAATGCATTCCTATAGTAAAATCATTTTTAATGCATTCTTATAAAATCTTTAAAATTCATTTAAAATCATTTTTCTATGCATTCCTATAGTAAAAATCATTTTCTAATGCATTCTTATATAGTAAAATCATTTTCAATGCATTCCTAATAAAAAATCATTTTCAATGCATTCTTATAGTAAAAATCATTTACAAATGCATTCTTATAGTAAAAATCATTTTCAATGCATTCCTATAGTAAAATCATTTTCAATGCATTCCTATAGTAAAAATCATTTTCAATGCATTCTTTATATAGTAAAATCATTTTAAATGCATTCTTATAGTAAAAATCATTTTCAATGCATTCCTATAGTAAAAATCATTTTCAATGCATTCCTTATAGTAAAAATCATTTTCAATGCATTTCTTATAGTAAAATCATTTTCCAATGCATTCCTATAGTAAAAATCATTTTCAATGCATTCCTATAGTAAAATCATTTTCAATGCATTCCTATAATTAAAAAATCATTTTCAATGCATTCCTATAGTAAAAATCATTTTCTATGCATTCCTATAGTAAAAAATCATTTACAATGCATTCCTATAGTAAAATCATTTTATTCCTTATAGCATTTTCTTTCTATAGTAAAATCATTTTCAATGCATTCCTATAGTAAAATCATTTTAATGCATTCTTATAGTAAAATCATTTTCAAATGCATTCCTATAGTAAAAATCATTTTCAATGCATTCTATATAGTAAAATCATTTACAATGCATTCCTTATAGTAAAATCATTTTTTCTATGCATTTTATATAGTAAAATCATTTTCAATGCATTCCTTATAGTAAAATCATTTCAATGCATTCTTATAGTAAAAATCATTTTCAATGCATTCCTATAGTAAAATCATTTTCAATGCATTCCTATAGTAAAATCATTTTCAATGCATTCCTTATAGTAAAATCATTTTTAATGCATTCCTAATAGTAAAAATCATTTTCTAATGCATTCCAAAATCATTTTACAATAAAAAATCATTTTACAATGCATTCCTATATAAAAATCATTTTTTGGCATTCTTTATAGTAAAATCATTTTCAATGCATTCTTATAGTAAAATCATTTTCAATGCATTCTTATAGTAAAATCATTTTTAATGCATTCCTATAGTAAAATCATTTTCAATGCATTCTTATAGTAAAATCATTTTTTATGCATTCTAATAGTAAAATCATTTTTGCATTCCTAATATAGTAAAATCATTTTCAATGCATTTTTATAAAAAAATTTTTTAATGCATTCCTATATAGTAAAATCATTTATGCATTCCTATAGTAAAAATCATTTTTAATGCATTCTTATAGTAAAATCATTTTCAATGCATTCCTATAGTAAAATCATTTTACAATGCATTCCTATAGTAAAAATCATTTTTAATGCATTCCTATAGTAAAAATCATTTTCAATGCATTCCTATAGTAAAATTTTTACAATTATTCCTATAGTAAAATCATTTTAATGCATTCCTATAGTAAAATCATTTTTTCAATGCATTCTTATAGTAAAATCATTTACAATTTTAAAAATTCCATATTTTCATTTTTTATGCATTCCTATATAGTAAAATCATTTTCTAATGCATTCCTAATAGTAAAATCATTTTTAATGCATTCCTATAGTAAAATCATTTTTAATGCATTCCTATAGTAAAAATCATTTTCAATGCATTTTAAAAGTAAAATCATTTTATTCTTCCTATAGTAAAAATCATTTACAATGCATTCTTATATTAAAATCATTTCCTAATGCATTCTTATAGTAAAATCATTTACAATGCATTCCTATAGTAAAAAATCTTTTTAATGCATTCCTATAGTAAAATCATTTTCAATGCATTCCTATAGTAAAATCATTTACAATGCATTCTTATATAGTAAAATCATTTTCAATGCATTCCTTCCTAGTAAAATCATTTTTAATGCATTCCTATAGTAAAAATCATTTTACAATGCATTCTTATATAAAAATCATTTTTAATGCATTCCTATAGTAAAATCATTTTTTCTATGCATTTATATAAAAAAAATTTTACAATGCATTCCTATAGTAAAATCATTTCATTAAATGCATTCTTATAGTAAAATCATTTTACAATGCATTCCTATAGTAAAATCATTTTTAAATGCATTCTTATAGTAAAATCATTTTCAATGCATTCTTATAGTAAAATCATTTTCAATGCATTCCTATAGTAAAATCATTTACAATGCATTCTTATAGTAAAATCATTTTACAATGCATTCTTATAGTAAAAATCATTTTAATGCATTCCTATAGTAAAATCATTTTTAATATGCATTCCTATAGTAAAATCATTTACAATGCATTCCTATATGCATTTCCAAAATCATTTATAATGCATTCCTAAATAAAATCATTTTAAATGCATTCTTATAGTAAAATCATTTTAATGCATTCTTATAGTAAAAATCATTTTCAATGCATTCCTATAGTAAAATCATTTTAAATGCATTCTTAAAAATCATTTACAATGCATTCCTATAGTAAAATCATTTACAATGCATTCTTATAGTAAAATCATTTACAATGCATTCTTATATAGTAAAATCATTTACAATGCATTCTTATAGTAAAATCATTTTTTTAATGCATTCTTATAGTAAAATCATTTACAATGCATTCTTATAGTAAAATCATTTTCAATGCATTCTTATAGTAAAATCATTTACAATGCATTCCTATAGTAAAATCATTTTTAATGCATTCTTATAGTAAAATCATTTTTAATGCATTCTTATAGTAAAAATCATTTACAATGCATTCTTATAGTAAAATCATTTTACAATGCATTCTTATAGTAAAATCATTTACAATGCATTCTTATAGTAAAATCATTTTACAATGCATTCTTATAGTAAAAATCATTTACAATGCATTCCTAATAGTAAAATCATTTTTAATGCATTCCTATAGTAAAATCATTTACAATGCATTCTTATAATAAAAATCATTTTTAATGCATTCTTATAGTAAAATCATTTTTAATGCATTCTTATAGTAAAATCATTTACAATGCATTCTTATAGTAAAATCATTTTTAATGCATTCCTATATGCATTCTTATTCTTATAGTAAAATCATTTACAATGCATTCTTATAATAAAAAATCATTTTACAATGCATTCCTATAGTAAAATCATTTTCAATGCATTCTATAGTAAAATCATTTACAATGCATTCTTATATATAAAATCTTTTTTAATGCATTCCTATAGTAAAATCATTTTCAATGCATTCTTATAGTAAAAAATCATTTCCAATGCATTTTATAGTAAAATCATTTACAATGCATTTCTTATAAAAATCATTTTCTAATGCATTCTTATAGTAAAAAATCATTTACAATGCATTCTTATAGTAAAATCATTTAAATGCATTCTTATAGTAAAATCATTTTCAATGCATTCTTATAGTAAAATCATTTACAATGCATTCTTATAGTAAAAATCATTTTCAATGCATTCTTATAGTAAAATCATTTTCAATGCATTCCATATAAAAAAATCATTTTGCATGCATTCCAAAATTTTTTAAAAATCCTCATTTTCAATGCATTCTTATAGTAAAATCATTTTCAATGCATTCTTATAGTAAAATCATTTACAATGCATTCCTATATAAAAAATCATTTTCAATGCATTCTTATAGTAAAATCATTTTCAATGCATTCTTATAGTAAAAAAATCATTTACAATGCATTCTTATAGTAAAATCATTTTCAATGCATTTATTTATAGTAAAATCATTTTTAATGCATTTTATAGTAAAAATCATTTTACAATGCATTCTTATAGTAAAATCATTTACAATGCATTCTTATAATAAAAAATCATTTTCAATGCATTCTTATAGTAAAATCATTTCACAATGCATTCTTATAGTAAAATCATTTTTACAATGCATTCTTATAGTAAAATCATTTACAATGCATTCTTATAGTAAAATCATTTTCAATGCATTCTTATAGTAAAAATCATTTACAATGCATTCTTATAGTAAAATCATTTCCAATGCATTCTTATAGTAAAATCATTTACAATGCATTCCTATAGTAAAAAATCATTTCCATGCATTCTTATAGTAAAATCATTTTCAATGCATTCCTATAGTAAAAATCATTTACAATGCATTCTTATAGTAAAATCATTTTTACAATGCATTCTTATAGTAAAATCATTTACAATGCATTCTTATATAGTAAAATCATTTTCAATCATTCTTATAGTAAAATCATTTTAAATATAAAAAAATCATTTTTCAATGCATTCTTATAGTAAAATCATTTTCAATGCATTCTTATAGTAAAATCATTTTCCAATGCATTCTTATAGTAAAATCATTTTTACAATGCATTCTTATAGTAAAATCATTTTTAATGCATTCTTATAGTAAAATCATTTTCAATGCATTTTTATATTAAAATCATTTTACAATGCATTCTTATAAAAAATCATTTTTTCAATGCATTCTTATAATAAAATCATTTACAATGCATTCTTATAGTAAAATCATTTTACAATGCATTCTTATAGTAAAAATCATTTTCCAATGCATTCTTATAGTAAAATCATTTCAATGCAATTCATTCTTAAAATCATTTTTACAATGCATTTTATAGTAAAATCATTTACAATGCATTTATAGTAAAAAATCATTTACAATGCATTCTTATAGTAAAATCATTTACAATGCATTCTTATAGTAAAATCATTTTCAATGCATTCCTATAGTAAAATCATTTTTTACAATGCATTCTTATAGTAAAATCATTTATTCAATGCATTTTTTAATTATTCCTAAAAAATCATTTTACAATGCATTCCTAATAAAATCATTTTACAATGCATTCTTATAGTAAAATCATTTTACAATGCATTCTTATAATAAAATCATTTACAATGCATTCTTATAATAAAATCATTTACAATGCATTCTTATAGTAAAATCATTTACAATGCATTCTTATAGTAAAATCATTTACAATGCATTCTTATAGTAAAATCATTTACAATGCATTCTTATAGTAAAATCATTTACAATGCATTCTTATAAAAAAAAATCATTTACATCATATGCATTCTTATAGTAAAATCATTTACAATGCATTCTTATAGTAAAATCATTTACAATGCATTCTTATAGTAAAATCATTTACAATGCATTCTTATAGTAAAATCATTTACAATGCATTCTTATAGTAAAATCATTTACAATGCATTCTTATAGTAAAATCATTTACAATGCATTCTTATATTAAAATCATTTACAATGCATCCTTATAGTAAAATCATTTACAATGCATTCTTATATTAAAAAATCATTTTTTAATGCATTCTTATAGTAAAATCATTTACAATGCATTCCTTATAGTAAAAATCATTTTAAATGCATTCTTATAGTAAAATCATTTACAATGCATTCTTATAGTAAAATCAAAATTTTTAAATGCATTCTTATAGTAAAATCATTTATAATGCATTCTTATAGTAAAATCATTTACAATGCATTCTTATAGTAAAATCATTTACAATGCATTCTTATAGTAAAATCATTTTAATGCATTCTTATAGTAAAATCATTTTGCAATGCATTCTTATAAAAAAATCATTTATTTCTTTATAAAAATCATTTTAAATGCATTCTTATAGTAAAATCATTTACAATGCATTCTTATAGTAAAATCATTTACAATGCATTCTTATAGTAAAATCATTTACAATGCATTCTTATAGTAAAATCATTTACAATTATTCTATATAGTAAAATCATTTCAATGCATTCTTATAGTAAAATTTTTTAAATGCATTCTTATAGTAAAATCATTTACAATGCATTCTTATAGTAAAATCATTTACAATGCATTCTTATAATAAAATCATTTTTCAATGCTTCTTATAGTAAAATCATTTACAATGCATTCTTATAGTAAAAAATCATTTACAATGCATTCTTATAGTAAAAATCATTTATAATGCATTCTTATATATAAAATCATTTACAATGCATTTTCTTATAGTAAAATCATTTTTACAATGCATTCTTATAGTAAAATCATTTTTAATGCATTCTTATAAAAAAATCATTTACAATGCATTCTTATAGTAAAATCATTTACAATGCATTCTTATAATAAAATCATTTACAATGCATTCTTATAGTAAAATCATTTACAATGCATTCTTATAGTAAAATCATTTACAATGCATTCTTATAAAAATCATAAAATCATTTTACAATGCATTCTTAGTAAAATCTTTTAAAATGCATTTTATATAAAAAATCATTTTTTAATGCATTCTAATAAAAATCATTTTCAATGCATTCTTATAATAAAATCATTTACAATGCATTCTTATAGTAAAATCATTTAAATTTCATTCTTAAAATCATTTAAAATCATTTCTATATAAAAATTTACTTATATTAAAATCATTTAAAATTTTATTTCTTATAATAAAATCATTTTTACAATGCATTCTTATAATAAAATCATTTACAATGCATTCTTATAGTAAAAATCATTTACAATGCATTCTTATAGTAAAATCATTTACAATGCATTCTTATAATAAAATCATTTTACAATGCATTCTTATAAAAAAATCATTGCATTCATTTATATAAAAATCTTTTCAATGCATTTCTTATAATAAAAATCATTTTTTTAATGCATTCTTATAGTAAAATCATTTTACAATGCATTCTTATAATAAAATCATTTTACAATGCATTCTTATAGTAAAATCATTTTATGCATTCTTTATAGTAAAAAATCATTTACAATGCATTCTTATAGTAAAATCATTTACAATGCATTCTTATATAAAAAATCATTTTTATAATGCATTCTTATAGTAAAATCATTTACAATGCATTCTTATATTAAAATCATTTACAATGCATTCTTATAGTAAAATCATTTACAATGCATTCTTATAGTAAAATCATTTACAATGCATTCTTATATTAAAATCATTTACAATGCATTCTTATAGTAAAATCATTTACAATGCATTCTTATAGTAAAATCATTTACAATGCATTCCAAAATCATTCAAAAATCATTTTTAAATGCAATTCATTTTATAAATATTTAATCATTTACAATGCATTTTTTTATTCCTAAAATCATTTTCATTTATGCATTCTTATAGTAAAATCATTTATATGCATTTTTATAATAAAATCATTTAAATGCATTCTTATATTAAAATCATTTAAATGCATTCTTATAGTAAAATCATTTTCTTAATGCATTCTTATAGTAAAAAAAATCATTTACAATGCATTCTTATAGTAAAATCATTTACAATGCATTCTTTATATTAAAATGCATTTTTAATGCATTTTCTTATAGTAAAATCATTTTTAAATGCATTCTTATAAAAATAAAATCATTTACAATGCATTCTTATAGTAAAATAAAAATCATTTACAATGCATTCTTATAGTAAAATCATTTACAATGCATTCTTATAGTAAAATCATTTACAATGCATTTTATAGTAAATCATTCATTTTATAATGCATTCTTATAATTTAAAATCATTTATTCCAAAATTTTTATATTAAAAATCATTTATAATGCATTTTATAGTAAAATCATTTAAATGCATTTTTAAAAAAATCATTTACAATGCATTCTTATAGTAAAATCATTTACAATGCATTCTTATATAAAATCATTTAAAATGCATTTTTTATAAAATCAAAATCATTTACAATAAAATCATTTTCATTCTATATAAAATCATTTACAATGCATTCTTATAGTAAAATCATTTACAATGCATTCTTATAGTAAAATCATTTACAATGCATTCTTATAAAAAATCATTTACAATGCATTCTTATAAAAAAATCATTTTTAAATGCATTCTTAAATAGTAAAATCATTTAAAATCAATGCATTCTTATAGTAAAATCATTTATAATGCATTCTTATAGTAAAATCATTTACAATGCATTTCTGATTATAAAAATCATTCAATGCATTCTTATATTCTAAAATATTTCAATGCATTCTTATAAAAAAAATCATTTAAATGCATTCTTATAATAAAAATCATTTCCAATGCATTCTTATAGTAAAAAATCATTTACAATGCATTTTATAATAAAAATCATTTTTAAAATGCATTCTTATAGTAAAATCATTTTACAATGCATTCTTATATTAAAAAATCATTTTCTAATGCATTCTTATAGTAAAATCATTTAAATGCATTCTTATATAAAAATCATTTTACAATGCATTCTTATATTTAAAATCATTTATAATAAAATCATTCTTATAAAAAAATCAAATTTTTACATGCATTTCTTATATTAAAATCATTTACAATGCATTTTTTTATAGTAAAATCATTTTTATAATGCATTCCTATAGTAAAAAAATCATTTACAATGCATTCTTATAGTAAAATCATTTACAATGCATTTTTTTATATAAAATCATTTACAATGCATTCTTATAATTAAAATCATTTACAATGCATTTAAAAAAATATATTAAAAAATCATTTACAATGCATTCTTATAGTAAAAATCATTTATCATTAATGCATTCTTATATTAAAATCATTTACAATGCATTCTTATAATAAAATCATTTTACAATGCATTCTTATAGTAAAATCATTTACAATGCATTCTTATAGTAAAATCATTTACAATGCATTTCTTATAGTAAAAATCATTTATTTAATGCATTCTTATATTAAAAAAAAATCATTTACAATGCATTTTATAATATATAAAATCATTTTACAATGCATTTTATATTAAAATCATTTAAATGCATTCTTAAAATCATTTAAATCATTTTATAAAATGCATTCTTTTATATTAAATCATTTACAATGCATTTTATAGTAAAAAATCATTTACAATGCATTCTTATAGTAAAAATCATTTACAATGCATTCCTATATATAAAAATCATTTTTTAATGCATTCTTATAGTAAAAATCATTTATGTGTATTCCTATAGTAAAATCATTTTTCAATGCATTCTTATAGTAAAAATCATTTTTAATGCATTTTATATTAAAATCATTTTAAATGCATTTTTATAATAAAATCATTTAAATGCATTTTTATAGTAAAATCATTTTTTTTTGCATTCTTATAAAAATCATTTACAATGTATTCTTATAATAAAATCATTTACAATGCATTCCTATATTAAAATCATTTATAATGCATTCTTATAAAAAATCATTTACAATGCATTCTTATAAAAAATCATTTTTTTAATGCATTCTTATAGTAAAAATCATTTAAATGCATTCATTTCTAAAATAGTTTACAAAATTTATTTAAAATGCATTCATTTTAGTAAAAAAATCATTTACAATGTATTCCTATAGTAAAATCATTTACAATGCATGCATTCCTATAAAAAAAATCATTTAAATGTATTTCTATAGTAAAATCATTTACAATGCATTCCTATATTAAAATCATTTACAATGCATTCTTATAGTAAAAATCATTTAAATGCATTCTTATATATAAAATCATTTACAATGCATTCCTATAGTAAAAAAATCATTTAAATTTATTTTATAAATAAAAATCATTTACAATGCATTCCTATAGTAAAATCATTTTACAATGTATTTTTATAATAAAATCATTTACAATGCATTCCTATAGTAAAATCATTTACAATGCATTCCTATAGTTAAAATCATTTTACAATGCATTCTTATAAAAATTATTTAAAATGCATTTTATAATAAAATCATTTATAATGTATTTCTTAAAAAATCCTCATTTCAATGCATTTTTATAGTAAAATTTTTAAATATTCCTAAAAAATCATTTACAATGCATTCTTATAATAAAATCATTTTAATGCATTTTATAGTAAAATCATTTACAATGCATTCTTATATAAAAAATCATTTTACAATGCATTCTTATAGTAAAAATTAAAAAAAATCATTTTATTATAAATGCATTTTATATAAAAAAAAAATCATTTACAATGCATTCTTATAGTAAAATCATTTTTCAATGTATTCTTATAGTAAAATTATTTTTTAATGCATTCTTATAGTAAAATCATTTTTACAATGCATTCTTATAGTAAAATTTTTTTAATGCATTCTTATAATAAAATCATTTCCAATGCATTCTTATAAAAAATCATTTACAATGCATTCCTTATAGTAAAATCATTTCTAATGCATTTTTATATAAAATCATTTCCAATGCATTTTTATAGTAAAAATCATTTACAATGCATTCTTATAAATTCCATAAAATGCATTCCTTCCAAAATCATTCCAATAGTAAAATCAAAATTCATATAATGCATTCTTATATTAAAATCATTTACAATGCATTCTTATATTAAAATCATTTTAATTTAATATTCTTAATAAAATCATTTTATAATGCATTCCTATAGTAAAATCATTTTTAAATGCATTTTATTAAAATAAAATCATTTTTTAAAATGCATTTTTATATATTTACTAAATTTAAAATTTTTAAATGCATTCTTATAGTAAAAAATCATTTACAATGCATTCTTATAGTAAAATCATTTAAATGCATTCCTATAAAAAATCATTTTTAATGCATTCTTATAGTAAAATCATTTACAATGCATTCTTATAGTAAAAATCATTTCAATGCATTCTTATAGTAAAAATCATTTTCAATGCATTCTTATAGTAAAAATCATTTACAATGCATTCTTATAGTAAAATCATTTCCAATGCATTCTTATAGTAAAATCATTTTCCAATGCATTTTTTATAAAAAATCATTTCTTTTGTAATTCTTATTCTTATAAAAAATCATTTACAAATTTTATTAAAATCATTTAACATGCATTCCTATATAAAAATCATTTACAATGCATTCTTATAGTAAAATCATTTTTATGCATTCTTATAGTAAAATCATTTTCAATGCATTCTTATAGTAAAATCATTTTACAATGCATTCCTATAATAAAATCATTTTTTAATGCATTCTTATAGTAAAATCATTTTCAATGCATTCTTATAGTAAAATCATTTACAATGCATTCCTTATAGTAAAATCATTTTTATGCATTCTTATATTCAAAAAAATCATTTAAATGCATTCTTATAGTAAAATCATTTACAATGCATTCTTATAGTAAAAATCATTTCCAATGCATTCTTATAGTAAAAATCATTTTCAATGCATTCTTATAGTAAAATCATTTATATATGCATTCTTATAGTAAAATCATTTCAATGCATTCTTATAGTAAAAATCATTTTTCAAATGCATTCTTATAGTAAAAATCATTTACAATGCATTCTTATAGTAAAAAATCATTTTAATGCATTCTTATAGTAAAAAAAATATTTCCAATGCATTTCTTATAGTAAAATCATTTACAATGCATTCTTATAGTAAAATCATTTACAATGCATTCTTATATAAAAATCATTTTCAATGCATTCTTATAGTAAAATCATTTCAATGCATTCTTATAGTAAAATCATTTTTTGCATTCTTTATAGTTAAAATCATTTTTTAATGCATTCTTATAGTAAAATCATTTACAATGCATTCTTATATATAAAATCATTTTACAATGCATTAAATAGTAAAATCATTTTCAATGCATTTCTTATAGTAAAATCATTTTCAATGCATTCTTATAGTAAAATCATTTCAATGCATTCCTATAGTAAAATCATTTCAATGCATTCCTATAGTAAAAATCATTTCAATGCATTCTTATAGTAAAAATCATTTCCAATGCATTCTTATAGTAAAATCATTTACAATGCATTTTATAGTAAAAATCATTTTACAATGCATTCTTATAGTAAAATCATTTACAATGCATTCTTATAGTAAAATCATCATTTTAGTAAATGCATTCTATATAAAAAATCATTTTTTAATGCATTCTTATAGTAAAATCATTTCCAATGCATTTTTTTAGTAAAAAATTTTTTAATGCATTCTTATAGTAAAATCATTTGCATTTACAATGCATTCTTATAGTAAAATCATTTCCAATGCATTCCTATAGTAAAAATCATTTCCAATGCATTCTTATAGTAAAATCATTTAAATGCATTCCTATAGTAAAAATCATTTACAATGCATTCCTATATAGTAAAAATCATTTTACAATGTATTCCATATAAAATCAATTTTACAATGCATTCCTATAGTAAAATCATTTACAATAAATGCATTCCTTATAGTAAAATCATTTTCAATGCATTCCATAGTAAAAAAATTTTTTCAATGCATTCCTATAGTAAAATCATTTTTAATGCATTCCTATAGTAAAAAAAAAATTTCCAATGCATTCCTATAGTAAAAATCATTTTCAATGCATTTTTTTTATAGTAAAAATCATTTACAATGCATTCTTATAGTAAAATCATTTACAAAAATTTTTATAGTAAAATCATTTTTAATGCATTCCTATAGTAAAATCATTTAAAATGCATTCCTATATTTAAATCATTTAAATGCATTCTTATAGTAAAATCATTTTACAATGCATTCCTATATAGTAAAATCATTTCCAATGTATTTTTATAGTAAAAATCATTTACAATGCATTCCTTATAGTAAAAATCATTTAAATGCATTCCTATAGTAAAAATCATTTACAATGTATTCTTATATTAAAATCATTTTTTATGCATTCCTATAGTAAAATCATTTTTCCAATGCATTCTTATAGTAAAAATCATTTTATTGCAATGCATTCTTATATAAAAAATCATTTACAATGCATTCCTATATTAAAATCATTTTTTTCAATGCATTCTTATATAAAAAAATCATTTACAATGCATTCTTATATTAAAAATCATTTTTATGCATTTCTTATAAAATTCCAAAATGTATTTTAGGAAATCATTTATTCCTATATATAAAATCATTTACAATGCATTCTTATAGTAAAATCATTTTAATGTGCATTTTATAAAAAAAATCATTTACAATGCATTTTTATAGAAAAAATCATTTTAATGCATTCCTATATAAAAAAATCAATTCCATTAACAATTATATTAAAATATATACAAATCATTTTATAATGCATAATGTTTTTATATAGTAAAAAATCATTTACAATGCATTCTTATAGTAAAAAATCATTTATAATTTATTTATAAATAAAATTTTATTAATGCATTCCTATAGTAAAAATCATTTACAATGCATTCCTATATAAAAAAATCATTTTAAATGCATTTCTATATTCATTTATAAAATCATTTTAAATTTTCTTATATTAAAATCATTTAAATGCATTCTTTTATAGTAAAATCATTTTCAATGCATTCCTTATATTAAAATCATTTCCAAAAATGTATTCTTATATTAAAAATCATTTACAATGCATTCTTATAGTAAAAAATCATTTACAATGCATTCTTATAGTAAAAATTTTTAGTATGTATTCATTCCTTATTAAAATCATTTTAGTAAAATGCATTCTTATAGTAAAAAATCATTTAAATGCATTCCCATAGTAAAAATCATTTACAATGCATTCCTATTAAAAAAAATTTCAATGTATTTTATTCTTATATTAAAATCATTTTACAATGCATTCCTATAAAAAAATCATTTTTAATGCATTCATTATATTAAAATCATTTCCTATGCATTCTTATATTTAAAATCATTTTTTATGTATTCTTATAGTAAAAATCATTTTAATGTATTTCTTAATATTAAAATCATTTTTAATGCATTCTTATAGTAAAAAATCATTTTTAATGCATTCTTATAGTAAAATCAATTTCCAATGCATTCCTATAGTAAAAATCATTTTATAATGCATTTCCATAAAAAAATCATTTACAATGCATTCCTATAGTAAAAAATCATTTTAATGCATTCATTCATAGTAAAAATCATTTCAATGTTTTATATAGTAAAAATCATTTTTAATGCATTCCATAATAAAAATCATTTCATGCATTCCTATATCTAAAAATCATTTTTCAATGCATTCTTATAGTAAAATCATTTTATTTATGCATTCTTATAGTTTAAATCATTTTCAATTTATTTCTATATTAAAATCATTTACAATGCATTCTTTATAAAAATCATTTTTGAATGCATTTTATAGTAAAAATCATTTTTTTTGCATTCCTCCAAAAATATTTTCAATATTTTATAATTAAAAATTCATTTTCTTGCATTCCTATAGTAAAAAATTATTTCCAATATTCTATTTAAATCAATTTTCAATCAAATTTTTCCTAAAAAATGAAAACATATTAATAAAATATTTCATTAATTCATCAAAGTAAATTCCTACAAAGGAATGCATTCTAGCTGAAATTTTTTTATTTAAATTTTTTATATATTTCCTTAAAAATTTTGAAAAACTACTTCAATCATTTCAATGTATTTATTCAATAAAACTGTATTTGATGTCCTTTATAGCAAAATCATAAACTATGTCCATCATACTAAAAATTTTATTCATTCATGTAATAATAAAATTTTTGACTTTAAAAAATACTTTAACCCTCTTTCATGGGATGATAAAAAATTTTTTATTTTTTGTTTTTAAAAATGTTAAATCATTAAAATGGAAACTGAATTTCTTTTAAAACACCATGAAAGTGTAAAAATTTTGTTTTAAATATTTTTCAATGCATTTCTTAAAATTCACTATTTATTAAATTTTTTAAGAAAAAATATTTTAGCAATACATTATTTTTTTATAAATAAAATTTTAAAAAAAAATTTACCAGCTATATTTCAAGTAATTTTTTTCTTTTATTAGATAACATATTTTTTTTCAAAACAACAACTTATTACCAGCAAAAAATCATTTTCTTTTTTATTTTAATCCTTTTCATTTATATTCCCATAAAACAAAACAAAACAAAACAAACAAACAAAAACTAATTACTTGAGAGTTTTTCTCAATAAATTTCTTTCATATTAAAATTTCATTTGAATGCATGAAAGGTAAAATTTTAAAAATTTATTTCAATTAAAATCAGGCATGCATTCTGTCATATAAAAGGCATGATGATTTCAAAGAAATCCATGAATGCAGACAAACAATCTTTTTCTTTTTTTTCATTCCAATGTAATCAGAATTCTGGCTTTTCTAGAATTCTATAATAAAAAATCTTTACAGCTCATTTGAAAATCATTTTTCAATGATTCCCAAATTCAAAATAAACAAGTTGATGCTATTCTTACATATGGATTTTTTCTTTGATTAAACATCTTTTTGATATTTACACCATTTAGTTCTTATTGTAAAATCTTTCTTCATTAATGCATTTTATATGAAAAAATTTAAAGCAAATTCTTTTTATAAAAATCATTTATATGCATTCTTATAGAAAAAAATTTTCAATGCATTTTATTGTTTATTTTCATTTTGGATTCATTCTTATATTAAAATCATTTTATTTATGGAAAATGGTTTTAAAATAATTTACATGCAATTTTATACATCAAAATCCATTTTAAAATCAAATTATAGAAAATATATAAAATTTTTTTTGCATTCTTATAGTAAAAATTTAGGATAAATTTTATATTCAAATCATTTAGGGTGCATTCTTAACTAAAATCATTTTCAATGTTTTCTTATAGTAAAATCATTTTCACCAATGCATTCTTCATCTGAAATCATTTCCAATGCATTCCTAAAATAAAATCACCTGTATAGTCGCATTTTTATAAATGAAAAATATATTGCAATGGATTTTTTAGTAAAATCATTTTTTTTCAATGCATTCTTATAGTAAAATCATTTCCAATCATTTTTTTTATTAAAAAACTTTATTGCATTCTTATAGTAAAATCATTCTCAATGCATTCTTATAAAAGTAAAATCATTTCCAATGCATTCTTATAGTAAAAAACCATTTCCAATGCATTCTTATAGTAAAAAACATTTCCAATGCATTCCTTATAGTAAAATCATTTCCAATGCATTCCTATAGTAAAATCATTTCAATGTTCATTCCTATAGTAAAATCATTTTAAATGCATTCTTATAGTAAAAATCATTTCAATGCATTCCTATAGTAAAAATCATTTTCAATGCATTCTTATAGTAAAATCATTTTAATGCATTTCTATAGTAAAATCATTTTCAATGCATTCCTTGTAGTAAAATCATTTCCAATGCATTCTTATAGTAAAAATCATTTCCAATGCATTCTTATAGTAAAAATCATTTTCAATGCATTTTTTATAGTAAAAATCATTTCAATTGCATTCTTATATTAAAAATCATTTCCAATGCATTCCTATAGTAAAAATTTTTTAATGCATTCCTATAGTAAAAATCATTTCCAATGCATTTTATAGTAAATATCATTTGCAATGCATTCTTATAATAAAAATCATTTCCAATGCATTCCTATAAAAAATCATTTCCAATGCATTCTTATAGTAAAATCATTTCCAATGCATTTCCTATAGTAAAATCATTTCCAATGCATTCATATAAAAAATCATTTTAATGCATTCTTATAGTAAAAATCATTTCTAATGCATTCTTATAGTAAAAATCATTTCAATGCATTTCTTATAGTAAAATCCTTTCACAACATTCCTATAATAAAAATCATTTCCAATGCATTCTTATAGTAAAAATCATTTCCAATAAATTCCTATAGTAAAAATCATTGGCAATGCACTCTTATAGTAAACATCATTGGCAATGCATTCCTATATTAAAAATCATTGGCATTGCATGCCTATAGTAAAAATCATTGTTAATGCATTCCTATAGTAAAAATCATTTCCTATGCAATTCTATAGTGAAATATAATTTGCAATGCATTCCTATAATAAAAATCATTGCCAATGCATTCCTATAGTAAAAATCATTGGCAGTGCATTCCTGTAGTAAAAAATCATTTCCTATGCATTTCTATAGTAAAAGTAATTTGCAATGCATTCCTATAATAAAATTCAATGGCAATGCTTTCCTATAGTAAAAATCATGGGTAATGCATTCCAGCAGTTATAATCATTTCCAATGCATTCATGTACTAAAAATCATTTCCAATGTATTTTGATAGTCATTTTGTAATGCAACTTGTATATCATCATTTTATGACATTGAAAGATATACATGATAAAATGGCAAAAGAAATAAGATGAAAGAAATATTGATCAAAGATACATATATAAAATATGACTTTATATTGCTTTAAGCAACCTGGTTTCACCTGGTAAATTGGCTACAATAGTTTAATTTTCCTAATCAAAATGTAAACATTGATACCTATGTATCATTGCTTCAAGCATCTTACTGAAAAATTTTTCAAATGATAAATTTTTCAGAAAAAAAAAATAAGCATTTTTTTAAAAACTGGCACCATTTTTAATTTGTTATCAAAAAAAAATTTTAAAATACAATATGAAAATCCTTCAAAATTATTTGGTGTTTATGAGAGCCAGCACATGGCACTGCCAGTCAAACATAGAACATTGCAATGATCTGAATATCTCTTTTGTAGTCAAATTTTTTCCCTGGTCTCAGTAAGAAGGCATTTGCAAGCCTCCACATGCTTGGTTAGCTTCCTGGTGAGTTCAGCAATCAGCCATGAAAAAATGTTGTCTCTGGGAAGCAAAGCGTGAGTCTGATTTAATCCACTAACCCCTGTTACTCTTTCTCTTTCTTTTCTATCATCATCCAACATTTCTTTATCATCCCTCTCACGTATTGCATTTTATTTTCTTTCTTTTCTTCACTTACATCTCTTTGTTTATGTCTGTAACTATTATTCTACTCTTGGCCTGATGAGATAATTTTCTTTCTTTGACTCTTTAGACCTTTCTTTTTCTGTCTATCATTCTTTTCTCTTCATCTTATCCATTCTTTCCTTCCTTCCTTTTTTCCTTATTTTGCTTTACTCTTTTAGACCTTTCTCCTTATGTCTACCTTTTATACTCGTCATCTTGCATTTCTTTTACATTACACTTACCACCAGATATATCTCCTCCCTTCCGTCTTTATTTTAGATTTTCTATCATATTTCATCTCTTTCTCTTCCTCTTCCCACCAGATGTATCTTCTTCCTTCCATCTTTACTTTTAGATTTTCTATCATCTTTCATCTCTTTCTCTTCCTCTTCCCACCAGATATATCTACTTTCTTCCATCTTTACTTTTACATTTTCTGTCATCTTTGATCTCTTTCTCTTCCACTTCCCACCAGATGTATCTCCTTCCTTCTTTCTTTTCATCCTACTTTCCTTGTCTCTCCTCTTTTTGATGTTTCTCTTTCCATCTACCTTTTATTCACTTATCACCTTTCATCTCTTTCTCTTCCTCTTCCCACCACATATATCTTCTTCCTTCTTTCTTTCCACCCGATTTTCCTTGCCTCCCCTCTTTTTGCTCTTTGTTTTCTATCTACCTTTTATTCACTTGTCATCTTTTTATCGAATTATCGTTTTTTAAACCCTATTTACTTTGCCCATAATATATTTCTCTTGTATTTCATATATTTTCTTCTATCTTTTCACCCTATTTACTTTGCTACTCTTCTTTTTCTTCTTTCTATTTCCATCTACCTTTATTTCTCTTGTGATCTTTCATCTCTTTGTCTTCCTCTTCCCACCAAATGTACTTCTTTCTTCCTTCTTCATCGTTCATCTCTTTTTGTCACCCATATTTTCCTTGCCTCTCTTCTTTTTGATCTTTCTCTTACCATCTACCTTTTATTCTCTTCTCATCGTTCATCTCTTTGTCTTCCTCTTCCCATCAGATGTACCTTGTTCCTTCCTTCTTTTCACCTTATTTTTCTTGCCTTTCCTCATTCTAACCTTCTCTTTCCATCTACCTTTTATTCTCTTCTCATCGTTCATCTCTTTGTCTTCCTCTTCCCATCAGATGTACCTTAGTTCCTTCCTTCTTTTCACTTTCATTTTTTTTTTGCCTTTTCTCATTCTAACCATCTCTTTCCATCTACCTTTTATTCTCCTCTCATCGTTCATCTCTTTGTCTTCCTCTTCCCATCAGATGTACCTTGTTCCTTCCTTCTTTTTATTCTTTATTTTTCTTTTTGAGATTCCTCATTCTAACCTTCTCTTTCCATCTACCTTATATTATCTTGTCATCGTTCATCTCTTTGACTTCCTCTTCCCATCAGATGTACCTTGTTCTTTCCTTCTATTCACCTTATTTTTCTTGCCTCTCCTCATTCTAACCTTCTCTTTCCATCTACCTTTTATTCTCTTGTCATCGTTCATCTCTTTGTCTTCCTCTTCCCATCAGATGTACCTTGTTCCTTCCTTCTTTTCACTTCATTTTTCTTGCCTTTCCTCATTCTAACCTTTCTTTTTCCATCTACCTTTTATTCTCTTCTCATCGTTCATCTTTTTCTTCCTCTTCCCATCAGATGTTTTTTTCCTTCCTTCTTTTTCTAACTTTCACTTTTTTATTTTTCTTTGCCTTTCCTCATTCTAACCATTCTCTTTTCCATCTTTTTTTTATATTTTCTTGTCATCCTCATTCTAACTTTTTCTTCCTTTTCCCATCAGATGTTCATCTTGTTTCTTTCCTTCTCACCTTATTTTTCTTTTCTATTCAAGATTCTTTTTTTGGAACCTCATTCTAACCTTCTTTTCCATCTACCTTTTATTCTCTTCTCATCGTTTGTCATCTTCCATCTTTGTCTTCCTTTCTTCCCATCAGATTTTGTTTTCCTTTCTAACCTTCCTTCCATCCCTTTATTTTCTTGTCTCATTTTTTTCTTCCTTTCCCATTCCATTTACCTTTTCGCTTCCATTTACCTTTATTTATTTCTCATCATTCATTTCTTTTGTCTTCCTCTTCCCATCAGATGTACCTTTTGTTTCCTTCCTTCTTTTTTGCTTTTTTTTTTTTTTCAAAGTTCCTCATTCTAACCTTCTCTTTCCATTTACATTTTTTTTCTCTTGTCATCGTTCATTTCTTTGTCTTCCTCTTTTTATTCAGATGTACCTTGTTCCTTCCTTCTTTTCACTTTTTTTTTTTCTTTGCCTTTCCTCATTCTAACCTTTCTTTTCCATCTACCTTATATTATCTTGTCATCGTTCATCTCTTTGACAGATTCCTTTGTTCCCATCAGATGTACCTTGTTCTTTCCTTCTATTCACCTTTTATTTTTCCTTATTTTCTTGCCTCTCCTCATTCTAACCTTCTCTTTCCATCTACCTTTTATTCTCTTGTCATCGTTCATCTCTTTGTCTTCCTCTTCCCATCAGATGTACCTTGTTCCTTCCTTCTTTTCACTTTATTTTTCTTGCCTTTCCTCATTCTAACCTTCTATTTCCATCGACCTTTTATTCTCTTGTCATCGTTCATATCTTTGTCTTCCTCTTCCCATCAGATGTACCTTGTTCCTTCCCTTTTTTTCTTTTTTTTTCTTGCCTTATTTTTTCTTGCCTCTCCACATTCTAACCTTCTTTTCCATCTACCTTTTATTCTCTTCTCATCGTTTATCTCTTTTGTCTTCCTTCATCTTCCCATCAGATGTACCTTTTTGTTCCTTCCTTTTTTCACTTCATTTTTTCTTGCCTTTCCTCATTCTAACCTTCTCTTTCCATCTACCTTTTTCTCTTCTCTTCTCATCGTCCTCATCTCTTTTTTGTTCTTCCTTCTTTTAATTTTTATCAGATGTACCTTGTTCCTTCCTTCTTTTCACTTTATTTTTCTTGCCTCTCCTCATTCTAACCTTCTCTTTCCATCTACCTTTTATTCTCTTCTCATCGTTCATCTCTTTGTCTTCCTCTTCCCATCAGATGTACCTTGTTCCTTCCTTCTTTTCACTTCATTTTTCTTGCCTTTCCTCATTCTAACCTTCTCTTTCCATCTACCTTTTATTCTCTTCTCATCGTTCATCTCTTTGTCTTCCTCTTCCCATCAGATGTACCTTGTTCCTTCCTTCTTTTCACTTTATTTTTCTTGCCTTTCCTCATTCTAACCTTCTCTCTTTCCATCTTCATATCTTTTATTCTCTTCTCATCGTTCATCTTTTTTGTCTTCCTCTTCCCATTCAGATGTATCTACCTTTTTATTCTCTTCTCATCGTTTATCCTTTGTCTTCTTTTCCATCTTTGTCATTTTTTTTTGCCTTTCTTGCCTTTTCTCATTCTAACCTTCTTCTTCTTTCCATCTACCTTTTTTGTTCTCTTGTCATCGTTCATCTCTTTTTCTCTTCCTCTTCCCATCAGATGTACCTTTTATTCCTTCCTTCTTTTCACTTCATTTTTTCTTGCCTTTTTTCCTTCATTCTAACCTTCTCTTTCCATCTACCTTTTTTTTCTCTTCTCATCGTTCATCTCTTTGTCTTCCTCTTCCCATCAGATGTACCTTTGTTCCTTCCTTCTTTTCACTTTTATTTTTCTTGCCTTTCCTCATTCTAACCTTCTCTTTCCATCTACCTTTTTATTATCTTGTCATCGTTCATCTCTTTTGACTTCCTCTTCCCATCAGATGTACCTTTGTTCTTTTCCTTCTATTCACCTTTTTTTTTCTTTTGCTCTCCTCATTCTAACCTTTTATTCTCTTTCCATCGTTCATCTTTTTATTCTCTTCTTCCATCGTTCATCTCTTTGTCTTCCTTGCCCCATCAGATTCTACTTGTTCCTTTTTATTCCTTCTTTTCATCTCATTTTTTCTTGCCTTTCCTCATTTTTCTAACCTTTTTCTCTTTCCATTTACCTTTTATTCTCTTCTCATCATTCATTTCTTTTGTCTTCCTTCCCATCAGATGTACCTTGTTCCTTCCTTCTTTGCACTTTATTTTTCTTGCCTCTCCTCATTCTAACCTTCTCATTCCATCTACCTTTTATTCTCTTTCATCTCTTTGTTTTATTCTTCTTGTCATCGTCATTTTTCTTGCCAACCTTCTTTCATCTTCTCTTTGTTCATTTCTTCCTTTCCCATCAGATGTACCTTGTTCCTTCCTTCTTTTTCACTTTTATTTTTTCTTGCCTTTCCTCATTCTAACCTTCTCTTTCCATCTACCTTTTATTATCTTGTCATCGTTCATCTCTTTGACTTCCTCTTCCCATCAGATGTACCTTGTTCTTTCCTTTTATTTTTCTCTTTCACCTTTCTATTTTTATTTGCCTCTCCTCTTCCCATCTAACCTTCTCTTTCCATCTATTCCTTTTATTCTTGGCTCTCATCGTTCATCTCTTTGTCTTTGTCCGTTCATCCTTTTGTCTTCCCATCAGATGTACCTTTGTTCCTTCCTTCTTTTCACTTTTATTTTCTTGCCTTTCCTCATTCTAACCTTCTATTTCCATCGACCTTTTATTCTCTTGTCATCGTTCATATCTTTGTCTTCCTCTTCCCATCAGATGTACCTTGTTCCTTTCTTATTTTTCACCTTCTAACCTCTTTTTCTTTTATTCCTCTCCACATTGTCTTCCTCTTCCCATCAGATGTACCTTTTCCATCCTTCTTTTTTTCATTTTTCTTCTTTCATCGTTCATCTCTTTTCCATTCCTCTTCCCATCAGATGTCTCTTTTGTTCCTCCCCATTCTTTCTTTTTCCTCATTTTTTTTGCCTTTCCTCATTCTAACCTTCTCTTTCCATCTTCCTTTTATTCTTTTTCTCATCGTTCATCTCTTTGTCTTCCTCTTCCCATCAGATGTACCTTGTTCCTTCCTTCTTTTCACTTTATTTTTCTTGCCTTTCCTCATTCTAACCTTCTCTTTCCATCTACCTTTTATTCTCTTCTCATCGTTCATCTCTTTGTCTTCCTCTTCCCATCAGATGTACCTTGTTCCTTCCTTCTTTTCACTTCATTTTTCTTGCCTTTCCTCATTCTAACCTTCTCTTTCCATTACCTTTTATTTCATCTTTTTGTCATCGTTCATCTCTTTTTGTCTTCCTTCTTTCATCAGATTTTTCCTTGTTTCCTTCCTTCTTTTTCCATCTACCTTTTTCATTTTTCTTGCCTTTTCCTCATTCTAACCTTTTCTTCCATCTTTTCCTTTTTTTTCTTGCTTCTCTTCTAATCGTTCCATCTCTTTTTGTCTTCCTTGTCTTCCCATCAGATGATGTAATTTGTTCCTTCCTTCTTTTCACTTTATTTTTTCTTGCCTTTCCTCATTCTAACCATCTCTTTCCATCTACCTTTTATTCTCTAGTCATCGTTCATCTCTTTGTCTTCCTCTTCCCATCAGATGTACCTTGTTCCTTCCTTATTTTCACCTTATTTTTCTTGCCTTTCCTCATTCTAACCTTCTCTTTCCATCTACCTTTTATTCTCTTGTCATCGTTCATCACTTTGTCTTCCTCTTCCCATCAGATGTACCTTGTTCCTTCCTTCTTTTCACTTTATTTTTCTTGCCTTTCCTCATTCTAACCTTCTCTTCCATCTACCTTTTATTCTCTTGTCATCGTTCATCTCTTTGACTTCCTCTTCCCATCAGATGTACCTTGTTCTTTCCTTCTTTTCACCTTATTTTTCTTGCCTCTCCTCATTTTAACCTTCTCTTTCCATCTACCTTTTATTCTCTTGTCATCATTCATCTCTTTGTCTTCCTCTTCCCATCAGATGTACCTTGTTACTTCCTTCTTTTCACCTTATTTTTCTTGCCTTTCCTCAATCTAACCTTCTCTTTCCATCTAGCTTTTATTCTCTTGTCATCGTTCATCACTTTGTCTTCCGCTTCCCATCAGATGTACCTTGTTCCTTCCTTCTTTTCACTTTATTTTTCTTGCCTTTCCTCATTCTAACCTTCTCTTTCCACCTACCTTTTATTCTCTTGTCATCGTTCATCTCTTTGTCTTCCTCTTCCCATCAGATGTACCTTGTTCCTTCCTTCTTTTCACTTTATTTTTCTTGCCTTTCCTCATTCTAACCTTCTCTTTCCATCTGCCTTTTATTCTCTTGTCATCGTTCATCTCTTTGTCTTCCTCTTCCCATCAGATGTACCTTGTTCCTTTCTTCTTTTCACCTTATTTTTCTTGCCTTTCCTCATTCTAACCTTCTCTTTCCATCTACCTTTTATTCTCTTGTCATCGTTCATCTCTTTGACTTCCTCTTCCCATCAGATGTACCTTGTTCCATCCTTCTTTTCACTTTATTTTTCTTGCCTCTCCTCATTCTAACCTTCTCTTTCCATCCACCTTTTATTCTCTTGTCATCGTTCATCTATTTGACTTCCTCTTCCCATCAGATGTACCTTGTTCCTTCCTTCTTTTCACTTAATTTTTTCTTGCCTTTCCTCATTCTAACCTTCTCTTTCCATCTACCTTTTATTCACTTGTCATCGTTCATCTCTTTGACTTCCTCTTTCCATCAGATGTACTTTGTTCTTTTCTTCTTTTCACCTTATTTTTCTTGCCTCTCCTCATTCTAACCTTCTCTTTCCATCTACCTTTTATTCTTTTGTCATCTTTCATCTCTTTGACTTCCTCTTCCCATCAGATATACCTTGTTCCTTCCTTCTTTTCACCTTATTTTTCTTGCCTCTCCTCATTCTAACCTTCTCTTTCCATGTACCTTTTATTCTCTTGTCATCGTTCATCTCTTTGTCTTCCTCTTCCCATCAGATGTACCTTGTTCCTTCCTTCTTTTCACTTTATTTTTCTTGCCTTTCCTCATTCTAACCTTCTCTTTCCATCTACCTTTTAATCTTTTTTCATCGTTCATCTCTTTGTCTTCCTCTTCCCATCAGATGTACCTTGTTCTTTCCTTCTTTTCACCTTATTTTTCTTGCCTCTCCTCATTCTAACCTTCTCTTTCCATCTACCTTTTATACTCTTGTCATCGTTCATCTCTTTGACTTCCTCTTCCCATCAGATGTACCTTGTTCTTTCCTTCTTTTCATCTTATTTTTCTTGCCTCTCCTCATTCTAACCTTCTCTTTCCATCTACCTTTTATTCTCTTGTCATCGTTCATCTCTTTGACTTCCTCTTCCCATCAGATGTACCTTGTTCCTTCCTTCTTTTCACTTTATTTTTCTTGCCTTTCCTCATTCTAACCTTCTCTTTCCTTCTACCTTTTATTCTCTTTTCATCGTTCATCTCTTTGACTTCCTCTTCCCATCAGATGTACCTTGTTCTTTCCTTCTTTTCACCTTATTTTTCTTGCCTCTCCTCATTCTAACCTTCTCTTTCCATCTACCTTTTATTCTCTAGTCATCGTTCTTCTCTTTGTCTTCCTCTTCCCATCAGATGTACCTTGTTCCTTCCTTTTTTCACCTTATTTTTCTTCCCTCTCCTCATTCTAACCTTCTCTTTCCATCTACCTTTTATTCTCTTGTCATCGTTCATCTCTTTGTCTTACTCTTCCCATCAGATGTACCTTGTTCCTTCCTTCTTTTCACTTTATTTTTCTTGCCTTTCCTCATTCTAACCTTTTCTTTCCATCTACCTTTTATTCTCTTGTCAGCGTTCATCTCTTGTCTTCCTCTTCCCATCAGATGTACCTTGTTCCTTCCTTCTTTTCACCTTATTTTTCTTACCTCTCCTCATTCTAACCTTCTCTTTCCATCTACCTTTTATTCTCTTTTCATCGTTCATCTCTTTGACTTCCTCTTCCCACCAGATATATCTCCTTCTTTCCCTCCTTCCTTCTTTTCACCCTATTTTCCTTGTCTCTCCTCTTTCCACTCTTTCTCTTTCCATCTCTCAGGCGGCCACATCCCTTGAGTGCCTGTTAGAATGTAAGCTCAACTCAAACCTGAAGTGGAACTTGTATATATGATCCATCACTAAAGATGCTGGAAAAATGCTTAGTTTCCTTTACCATTCCAGTAAGTTCCTGACTCCTCCTGCTTAATCTCTACTTTTACAAGAGCCAGATCAGGGCCAAAATACATGAGCAGTTTTCACTGTCCAGTCTTTATTGAATCTAAAAGTTTCTCCACATCCTTGTGGGTGATGAATTATTTTCCACCCTACAACCCTTTTCCCCACAAATGAAACATTGCAAGCCTCTTACAGCTCTATCATGGAAAGTGTTGAGACAAACTACATTCTTTACTTCCACCAGTTCTAACCTCCTGTCCAAAACCTGCCATGCCATGTCTATTGTAGTGAGCCACCCTCATTCCCTTTGTAGGCCATTGGTGAGATGTAAGTTCTACTTGAGCAGCTTCTTCCCCTAAACTGCTGCTTTGTGGAACTGACTACATTGATACCTTGCAAAATTGGTAAAGATCTAAGAAAATTCATTTTAGCTTTATGACTTTTGGTTTTATGATTGGCATGCTTATCAATTATGCAGTCTAATTTTAAAATCATTTTATTTTTATTGATGTTGCATTTTTGATATATTTATATTGTTTTAAATTAACCATATTATGTAACCTAGGGAAGGTTACTGAATAGAATAATCACACGAAGGTTGGTAATGAACGATAATACTTAATACAAGAGCAACACATATAAGATTCGCCAGCGGCACATAAAAGAAGTAGTCAACTGCTAGAAGTGAGACAAGTTAATTCCACAATGAATCTCCAACTCTAGACCAACATACAGTATTTACTACAGTAAATGGGGATATACCCATTATCGTCCATAGGTATACTACAACACCATACAACAGTTCTTCAGAGCAATAATTTAAGATTCCCAAACTATATTGAGATAAAAATCAGCTTGTTTTATTTCAGTTCAAATCATTTCTGGCTCAATGAAAATGGCCAGGCTATTTTTAATAAAAAGTAAATTGGTATCAGGTCAATATATATATATCATGGCCCCAAAACCTAAAGACGTTATTCAACCAGTCATAATTAAACAGGAGTTATTTTTTGACCAATAACATGATATGAAATAAAAATGAGAAAATAGGTTTTAATGAGTTTATTTTGGGGTTTACCAATCTTGTTGGGTAATGTAACTCACCAACAAAAATCAGGCAAGAGAATCCAAGTGATTTTATTTAAAAAAAAAAAACGTTTATCAAAATATTGTTTACCAAAAGACCTTTTCTTCTTAGCCTCTTCACTTCATCTTCAACACCATGGATATGAAAACAAGAAAAAAATCACAGGAGTTACAATATTAAAAAATTTAGTTGATAATGAACAGACTAAATGACTATCTTCAAATTAAATTTTTTTTATTTACTTATCATTTTTTTTTCATAAAAATCAATGATGTCCATGATCCAGTGTAAAAAAAATCAAAGCCTCCATGTACCATTTCAGCAAGTACCTGACTCCTCATGCTATCCTCTACAAGAGCCAGATCAGGCCAAAAATGGAATACTGTCGTTCTATTTGGGTGGGAGCTATGAAGACCACACTTTCCAGCTGCAATAGAATCCAAATGAATCTCTGAGTCCTTGTCGGTGATAAATTATATTATTTTCCACCCTCTAACGTCTCTCTGATAAGGCAGGGTGTGGCAAGCTTCTCATTGTTCTATCACTACTTTAACAGAAAGTGCTTAGATGGACTACATTCCTTGGCTCCATCAGTTCTAACCTTCTTAGCAAGGACCTACCATACCACTTACATTGTACAAAACAACCCACATCCCATCCGTATTCCATCAGTGAGAAGTAATTTCCACTCGAACATCTTCTTCCTGTGAACCACTGCTCTGTGGAACTGACTCCCGTGAGGATGTTTCCCTGATCACCCTTAATCTGTTCAAGTCCTGGGTTAACTATTATTTTCCACTCCTATCCATACAAACTGCTTTGTTCTGCCTTCGAGAGTATGTCTTGTAGTAAAGAAAAGAAAAAAGAACTGTAAACTTATAGTAGTATTAGTATAAGGTGTGTATTTGCCACACAGAGTTTACTAATTATTCTGTTAGGTAGAATAACGCGTTCTAGCCTTCAGTAGCACACCGATACTAATATTAGCATTAGCGTAACCATTGATACACTAACACTGAATGCGAATATGAAAAGACGAAATACGGATAGCGTAACCAATGAAACATATAATGTGGCAAGCAGCCTTCGTAAATATATACACAAGATTTATACATGTCCCAAAACAAATAAATGTCGATATTGTCCCAAAGGAACGAGGAGGTTAAACAGAATTAGTACAAAGATATCACCTACCAATTTCATGGCCTTTGGTCGTCCACAGATGAGTGAATGAGTTTGTTGCATTAGGCCATACCCATGTTGACCAGTTTCCACGTGTGTGGACGCTCTGGTGGTCAGGAAGGAAAAGAGATCATTCCTCCCAAAACGGAAGTGACAACAAAAAAAAAAGGCAGAAGAGTTCTACTCGCTAAAAGGAGCCACAACTCTCATGGGCTAATGCAAAGAGAAAACAACTGTAGTCTCCCTACAGTAGCAATAAATATCTTCAGTAGGTTTCTTCTGTTTCTCGTCCGCAACACTTGTAGCCAAATCAGAGTTCAAATGATAGTCCATCATAACAGTCCAACAGGCAATGTAGAAACGACAAAATGGGGTCACAAATCTAACCTTAACTGCTCACCAGCAAAAAAATATGCATGTTCATCCACCAAGATCAAAAAAAAAGAAGTCAACTTCAACAAATTAAAAAAACAACGGCTCTTATTCGCTAAGTGATTTTTCTGATTAACCACGCCATTCAGGGGAGGGAAGAACATTAGCATAGATTCTGATATTTAAAGTAGCAGATTTTTTTGCTCACTACTTTCGGTGATTTTTCTTCGGCAGATCGCACACAAAATACAAACTCTTTTTCAAGGTAGGTGATTGTCTCTTTCACTACAGTATGCCCTCGTGTCAAGCACATACATAATCTCGAAGACGGCCAGATAAACGCTTCATGGTAATTAAAACTCTGAAGAAGATGAAGTCCCGTACATCGGCCGATTTGTTAAGAACCAAAAGGATAAAACTAGAAAAAGAAATAGATACTGTTGTATTCGTAAATGAAGAACGAATCAAAACATGTGTGTTTAGATTAACAAAACGGTGAGTGCCTTCTTTATTCAGCTCCTGTTGAAAGGGGAATCACCCCGTCCAGATTAGATAGATAGATAGATAGATAGATAGATAGATAGATAGATAGATAGATAGATCTTTTTTTTTATTTGCCATGTCTTTTCAGGACATAGGCAATCATGGCACTCCACCTCCCTCTATCCTTTGCAGCTCTCAACAAGTTCCTTCTCTCTGCTTCCTCCCCCAGACCACATTCTGTCATCAACTTGCTTAAGTCCACCAGGTATGTCATGCATTGTTTTCCTTCGTCTCTCTTCCCCTCTATTCAACCTGTGAGTATCAGATTCTCCAGGTCCTTCTTTTCTCATTATGTGACCCAGAGACATCAGCTGCCCCTTCCTGATATTAAGTATAAGCCTTAGAGAGTTCAACCTCTCTTAAGAGAGGTTGACCTCTCTAAGATCTCATCGCTCACATGCTTGGTCCATGATATCCTTAGCATCATTCTTTAGAACCACATCTCTGTCACCTCAAGTCTCTTCTTTGTCTTTGTCGAAATTGCCCAACATTCGCTGCCATAAAGAAGGAAAGATGTCATGTAACAGTTCAGTATTCTTTTCTTAGTTGCCATAATAAATAAAACTAGTTAGAAACAATTGCCGAGGGTAACAAAAAATAAGAAAGAAACTAAGACCATTTGTCTAAGAAATGGGTTAAGAAGTGTAGCAAATACTTTGTTTTTTTTACATGAATAAAGTTTATTTACAAGAATAAATTTCAATGTTGTGGTGCATTCACGGAAAAGAAAGTTACAAGAAGGTTACATTTTGCAACAATGTATGTGGAACGTTGAAAGGATTCTGTAGAGGTCGATTGCCTCTGGAATTTATATTTAACACAAAATACCACAAAATATGAAAGAATAAGAAGGAACACAAAACAGCTTTATAAAAAAAACAATATTTATATTTATATTATAGTATATAATGATATAGGGGTTAATTCCCTTTGACTGGAATTAAGTCTTTACTAACGAAATATGTTTTTTATCTGAGCTGAATGAACTTGCCGCTCAAAATGTTCATTGTGAAAATGTGTTTGGTAAAATAGAACTTTGAATATTTACTTGAAGAAATGTAATGAATACTTTGTTTTTTACATGAAGAAAGTTTGTTTTACAAGAAGAAATTTAGATGCTGTGGTGCATTCACATAAAAAGGAAGTTACAAGAAGGTAACATTTTGCAGCAATGTATGTGGAAATGTGTTGAAAGGATTTTACATTGTGCAACACAGAGACATACAAACATATAAAATATGGCTACTTTAAACAAATGTTCAAATAATTGAATATAGAGAAACAGTTATCAAAAGTTACAACCCAATTATGGCGGTGAGATCAGGATAATACAACTGGAAGTATTGAGTAATAATGATGAGGAAACACACGTGTTATAACAAAACAAGATAAGGAATTAATTTATAAATTTACACATTTGAAATTGTCAGTAGCTTGTTTCAGGAAAGAAAAGGAATCAAATATTTAAAGTTCGTAGTTTCAATGAATTGTCAAGAAGAAAAAATGTTCATATTAAAAATCATTGGACACAAAGTAATATTCCAAAATATTTAAAACAAATTGAGAGTTTGTTTTTCACATAAACGTTATTGTATTCAACATGAATGAAAAGATATATTTTCAGCTATTTAGTTTTGGAGTTAAATAGAGATCTTTGAAATTGCCCTGCACTCATCAGAGGCTGGTAATGTATCAGCGTGTAATTTGACACCGGCGTTATTCAGACGCATGGAACTCTGCTTTCTGCCGCCTGCTTCTTTTTGTTCTCTCTCTCTCTCTCTCCCTCTTCCTCTGCGTCTCTCTCTCCCTCTCCCCCTCTCTCTCCCTCTCTCTCTCTCTGCCTTGATTCAACTTTCTCTGCCTATTTATAACAAAAAGCGATTTCATATAGGCTTCTTACTTCTTTCTCAGTTTGTAAGCTGCTCCCTTTTCCATTAATCAAAATAAATTTTCACATAGGCTCGTTAAACTTTGCCTTGGTCTTTTCTTTAGCCAATCCCTTTTTCTATTGGTCAAAATAAATTTTCGCATAGGCTTGCAAATTTGAAAACAGTGGCAAAAAGAGAGTTATTTTTATTTCATATTCACCACAAAACAACCAACCACGTACTCAGTACTGTGAGGGGTTCCCTGATCTACTAAGGGCTCGCTGGAAGAGTTCAAAATGGTGAACAATCTAAAAAGTATCTAAACTAAAAAGGGACAAACAAAATGAAAGTAAAAGCAATACTGTTTCTGTACTGCAGTAATAGAACATGCCACCTAACGTAATCCTCTACTGTGAGTGACCCCTGGACTTTGTACAGGGTGAACTTTTCTGTAAAAAAAAAAAAAAAGAATTTGAATATATTGTTCTTCCTTTATTTCTGATTTTATTTTTTTATCACCACTTCTTTAAAAGAATGAAAAAATTCAAAAGAACTCATTTTAAGATACTGAATTTACAAACATTTGTCTAAGAAATCAGCTTGTGTACAAATAGGATATGAATTTGGATGCAGTCAGTTTTCTGGAACTTATACCCTTAAAATAATATAGTTAGTAGATATAGACATAAAAAGTTCCAATTAATCCCAGTTAAGCCTTACTTTGCTATAGAAACTATTGTGGTGGAATGGTAAAAATGGTGGACTGACTAAAAAACGGTTTTCCAGGAGATAGGGAAGGTCTGTCTGATCCCTGCTAAAAAGTACATTTTCTGTAATAAATCTTTTTGTATTTAGGCTAGCGAACTGTATTTTGTTAAATTGAATATCTGCTCAAAAACATGTATCCACTAGCATAATGTTTACAGTAAGTTAAAATTATAAAACACATTATGACTTCCAAAAAGCTGTAAAGTAAGAAGCAGCAAGGAATTTGTTGAAGAGTTTAGAGAGACCAGACCAGGAGCCTATTTCTTTAGAACAATTGCAGAGACACTATTATGTCTGCATGACTTGTGGAGATCTAGTTTGGAGATGATCTTCTTCATCATGTGTCATGTCTCTTCAGGACATAGGCAATCATGGCTCTCCACAATTTCCTGTCCTTTATAGCTCTTTTGTCTTTTTGTTATTTCTCCTAAACTTTGTTCTGTCATCCATTTACTCAAGTTCACTAAGTAGGTTATGAATTGTTTTCCTGTGTTCCTCTTGCCTTCAATCTGTCCTGTGAGTATAGAGTAGTTTCACAGTGGAGGCTTGTATTTCACTAAGTCGGTCCTAAAATAGGTTCGACGTACAAAACTTTAGGAACTTGATATAATAGTTAATGATGCAGTTGTGATGGCTGATACTTTAATATCCAACTAACGGTCGTCCGGCATCGACTGACTCACCAACTCACTCTGAGCGACTTTGTGACTATTACTACTACTACTACTTATTATAGGTGGGAGAGTCTATTAACTATAGAATAGGCGTGTTCCAGTATAACAGAGTATCAGATTTCCCAAGCTCTCTTTCCTCATTATGTGCCCCCAAAATTTCAAATCTTTCTTCCTGATGTTCAGTATGTTTCCTTTTTGTTTCCATTTTCTCTAAAACTTCATCATTAGTCACATGTTTGGTCAATGGTATCCTCACTATCCTTCTGTAGAAACAGATTTTTGTTGCTTCAAGTTTCTTCATCCTTGAGGAGATTTTTCAGCACTCACTGATATCATGACTCTTTTCGTTGTTTCCAATGAAATTTTTCTGGTTCTTAGCATTTTGGAACATATCTTAAAATTTCAGTGTTACACTTTCCGTCCTCTGTTAAAACTCTTCCTAGATATTTAAATTGTTGTACTTGTTTGATATTGGCATCCCCAATTTGTAATTTGCATTTTGTGCCCCTCCTTTTGCTAACAACCATGCATTCTGCCTTCTTGCAGTTTATGTTTAATCCTTTCTTCTCACTTTCCTTCACTACCATGTCTGCTATCAACACTGTGTCATCTGCATAGCTTATATTGTTATGATTGTAACTGCCAATAATGAATCTTGCTAGTATTGAATCCTGTTATTATCTCAGAATCACCTCACCGTACAGGTTGAATAAGTCTAGTGAGACGACACATCCTTGTCTTACACACCTTTCTATTTTTGTATATCTGCTGAACTCATTTTCTAACCGTATACAGGCGGTTTATTGCCAATAAAGGTAGTGGATTATTGTAATTTCTTTCCCAAATATATCAAGGTTACTAAGCAGTTCCAACAGGTCTTTGCAACATAATTTATCGAACGCCTTTGCATAATCTATAAAACACAGGTACACGTTCTTCTGCATTTGTATTACTCTTTCTGATATTATTCTGAGTATAAATTAGGTGTAGCCAAAACCATAGCTGGAGTTATATGCATATTGCAATCGAGATTCAGTATTCTTGATATTCCTTACATAGAACTAAACATTTCTGATCAATGTCTTTCCAAAACAACTTTTTTGTTTCTCTCTTGACTCTACAGTTATTTGGTATAGTAAATATGAGCTTGTGATTTTTTATTGTTCACATAGATACTTCAAATTCAAAAGCATTCCCATTTACTAATAAAGCATGTTCCAATAACTTGGACCAATTTTTAAATGTGAATTAAGTTTAAACGTCTAATGATTTTTTCTTTTTTCTTTCAAATTTAACAACTTAAGACTTTGGCAATTTCAACCATGGAAAGATTAACAATCAAACGTGTCAAAAGTTATCAAAGCCTATTACAAAAATGGATGTTCAAACAGAATTTGAATGAGAAGTTCCCAGGTCATCATCATCTCTCAAAACAGTGAAATCAATTGGCCACCACGATCATGTGACTTGATGCCTTTAGATTTCTTCCTTTGGGGACATCTCAAAAGTAAGGTCTATGCCAACAAGCCAACAACAGCTGAAGGATGAGATAATAAGGCATATTGGTGAGATCAAGGAGCAACTATGCAGAGAAGTGATCAAAAATTTTGGCCATCAAGTGGAGATGTGCTGCAGAAGCTTATTTAAGTCATGGCAATTATGTGTGAAAAATAATATCGCCGAAATCAGAAAAAATAGTAAAAATCATTAGACACTTAAACTTAATTCACATTTAAAATCGGTCCAAGTTATTGTAACACCGTTTTATTATTCAATTCTTTTTTAACCCTCTGCACTGTCCTCAGATTGATACCCAAACACTTTTTATATGTTTGTATTGGAGCTTCTGGTGCAAATGCCAAGCAGTACAGTGTGCCATTTCCAAATTTCTGGTGGCGTGAATTGCATCATGGTGTTCTTTTTCTCACAGACAGTACCCAACTGAACCTATTATTCTATACTTGACAAAATCAAAAACAAACCACATGCATGCATGAAAATAAAAATATGTAACAATTTACTCATCACACTCTGTTACAAAAGAATGCATTCAATAAATCTTGACCATGTTTTATCCTCATTCACATGATTAACTTTCTCATTGCTTTATTGAATTTTTGTGCTTCAGAAATTATTTTTTCTCATAACTGTTTGTATCCTATTTATATGACAATTCCATAGCATATCCAACAAGGTGGTGAAATTTTCCTTATTTTTTTAATTTTATAATTGATAATTGAAGTATTTAATTGCTATTCTGGAGGAGTTCTTTTTTTATTTCTGGAGGAGTTATTGCTAGAGGAGTTATTTTCTGGAGTCCTGGAGGTTCTTTTTATTTATTATCATGTTGAGTTAAATTTTGTTATTGGTGAAAGTGTTATTTTTATTTATTTTCTGGAGGAATTAATCTTTTATTTCTGGAGGAGATACTTCTATTTATTTTCTGGAAGTGTTACTTTTTTTTATATCTGGAGGAGTTATTTTCTGCAGTCCTGCAGGAGTTATTTTTATTTATTTTCTGAATTTCCTGGGGGTATTTTTTATTATATAATTTTTTTCATGAAAGTAAATTCAAAATATTCTGTTATTGGTGAAAATGTCATTTTTAGCTTTCTGCAAAACTGAAGAGTATTTGTATTTTTGTTTAATGGCACATCAACTCCTTATGGGTCATTTAATGCTGAAATTTAATTTGTAGGGGAGTTTTGAAGTATTAAAAATATATATTATTCTGCCTTCACAATTGAATACATGGTAGATGATACTCAGATTTTTGTGCATATACATGTGTGCATAGACATGATTACTAGAGACAGTTATATCTGTTTTATATTTTAGTTTTGTTGAAGTTATATTTTGGACTATAGTTTTGATTTCTTTAAGAAACTGTTGCATATTTTATGGATTAATATCATGAAAGAGTTTTTTGATTGATTTTGTTTAGTGGCATATCAACATCTAGGGGAATTTAATGCTGAAATCTAATTAAATACAAATTTAATGGCTTCAACTAATTATATTTTAGACATAATTGTATGTCTCCAACTATAGATAAAATATTGTTGGTCATTTTATGAAATTGTATTTTTATGCCTTCATAATGTTTTGATTTTGCTTTCCCTATTTGCCCATAGCTGGTACCCTAACAGATGTTACTACCTCTGGTCAGGGTGGACAACAGTATTTAAGAGGTAGTTCCATGCTTCTCAAAAACTCTAATCACATGATCCCTGCTACCGGATGTAGTTTATTGTCAAACTCAGGACACAAAACAGAAGAAAACTCTTTTTTCTGACAAATATTGAAACAAATAAATTTATTTCTGTTACTCATGCTATCAGTTTACTTTTGTTAAGAAATTCCCACTCAGAATCTTTCATTCAATTGTATTGCCTGCCACCCACACCCTGTCCATCAGGCTAATCACCACCAGTAGACAGTAACATTATTGTTATGATGATTAGCTAACCACTGTCCAGTTGTGTTACCGAGCAGCCATTAAGAGCCCTCATCCTAATACCCACCACAGTATCGACCGTTCAAAGCATTACAGCCTTGATATTACAAGACAAAGCAGAAAAATGACAAAGAATTTATTGATTTTCTTGGGTGGACATGATTTCAGTCCCACCCAAATACTAAATGATTTGCCCTTATTTTATATATATATATATATATATATATATATATAAGTTGCTCTCCTTACACTGAAAAAGAGCCAAAAGAACATGTGCACTTTGAACTTTGAAATCTAGAATGCTGCGTAAGCAGTATAAAAAAATAAACAGTTGGAATGTTTTAAATTCACAGAAACACATATACATACTCACAGACAGCTTAACCCCCTGAAAATGGTCTCAGATGAGATTGAAAGTACTTGGGAAAATAAAAACTATTTGAAAGAAAATTTTGGTATTTTTCTTACTCAATTTTCTAAATCTATGAAAAATAAATCCGTGAACTTGAAAGGATCACAACAAAAACTACTCAATATGATATGTCTAAATTATTTAACCAAACCTGTTTGAATATAGCTTAGGGGCAGGATATCCAACTGCTGCCAAATCGGTTGGCTGATGAGCTGTGATATGGTGAAACAGGCTTGTATGTGGATGACTATATATATATATATATATATATATATAATGAAATGGACAAAGTCTGACAATTATTTTAAGACATTTTTATGTTTATACATTCTTTTTATAGATACAAATATTTAAGTAAATGCTCTGTTTATAATAAACAGTATAAGACAACATTTACCAGCCTGAATATCCGAGAAATTTTCATAGAAAATATTCGTCCTCCGACAGGATTCGAACCTGTATCCTATACAGAACCGTCATATAGCTTGATGTGCTTTTACTGGTTTCACCACAGAAAAGCGTTCAGTTAGCAAGGTCGATTTTACTGTTTTTAAACTACAATCTTCCATGATTCTCTCATACATTCATATCTACTCAAAGCATATCCAAATGTAAACAAATGATGTCACACATTATGAAATGAACAAAGTCTGACAATTATTTTAAGACATTTTTATGTTTATACATTCTTTTTTCATAGATACAAATATTTAAGTAAATGCTCTGTTTATAATAAACAGTATTAACAACATTTACTGACCTGAATGTCCAAGAAATTGTCATAGAAATGCATCCTCCAACAGGAATCAAACCTGTCAGAGGACGCATATTTTCTATGACAAATAGAATGTATAAACATATAAATGTCTTAATATATATATATATATATACACACATATATATACATATATATTATGAAATGTACTAAGTCTGACAATTATTTAACTAAATGCTCTGTTTATAATAAACAGTATTAATTACATTTACCAGCCTGAATGTCTGAGAAAATTTGAAGATAATATGTGTCCTCCAAAAGGAATTAAACTGGTATCCTACACGGAACCGTCATATATATATCTATATCTATATATATCTATATCTCTATATATATATATCTATATCTATATATATATATATATATGTATATTATTACTTCAATAAAGACAGTGGTTTCTCTTGCAAAGAGGGATAAAGATTAAAATTCTGCCAGAGGGCACATTTTCTTTAGTATGCAGGCCAGAAAACAAAAGAAATACTGCTTAAAATAAATATGGCATCTGTTGCTGGGTGGTATATTGGACCGCAAGCAGATATTGAATGATGGAAAACAATGATAAACAAAATAAAGACTTGAGTAAAAAAATATTGCCAAGTTTATTTTCATTAAAGAAAATGCATCAACAAAATTAAGGTTATAGTGCACTAGGCAAAAAATATCTATGCATACTCATGTAGAGGGTGAGAAGTGCATTGTCCTGAAAAAGACAGTTTTAGTAGTCATTGAAAACTGTTGTCCTGAAAAGGACAGTTTTATAGTCATGGAAAAGTGTTGAAAAGGACAGTTTATTGCATACTGTTGCTGCTTGTAAGGATGACTGAACCTGGAACCCTGCTTGAGATGACTGGAGATGGAGGTCTTCTGGAGCAGCGGGCAATGGTGAGCTGGAGCCACAGATAATGATGGCTGGCTAGAACTGCTACTGATTGCTGGAGCCTGGGGTTGGTTTTCAACTGTCTGGAATAGATACTACCCTTTGATCCCAATTATCTGGGTCATGGAGTCATGCAGTATTTACTCTGTCCCCCCCACTAGGATGAGATGTGACACAAGGTCTATTTTTAGGTGGGGACCCAAGCACATATATCCAGGACAGGAACAAAAAATTCCCCTTATCCTCCGCAACCGTCGGTTGCGCTGGCCTCAGTGCAAGCACCGATCCCTCCCTCTGGTGCAATGGGAGGGCACAGCCTCGGGCAGCTGTTCCCCAGGGCTGGGCACCTCTTCAGTATTATTTTCCCAGTTGCCCCTCTGTCCTTTGACAGAGAAGCCCCTGAGCGCACTCTGTCCAAAGACAGAGATGCAACTGAGAGATGATAAGTAGACTTGAACTTACTCAAAAAGATTAAGTTAGATGTTGACATGGAGTCATGCTATTCTTTGATGTTTTGAGGCCTTTTTATATCCTAAGTCAGTTTTACAATGATCACTGGTTAAGATTTTTCTTCCAGTTGTTTTTAAAAGATGTGGGAGTGCCAACAGGAAATGACAAATCCACTCAGATATGGGTATCCACTAAAAATAATCTTTATGGCAATAAACATATATGATAATGGCAATATTAACAAGGAAACATTCAACATTTATTGATTATGCCACCACAGACACTTTTAGTTGAAATTTATAAAATTTTTCTCTTAAAGAAATTTTTCCAGAAAATAAGTTTCTGAAGTCCAGTCACTATTATTGCTCTTTCCAGTATTGATGGGGGTTTCTTTCTTAACCTTTTGCTTGAAGTAGTGTGATATATTAGTATCTCAATTATATCATTGTTCTCTCTTCATGTTTATGTGCTATGAATTTCAATTGTTGCTGCTGTTTAAGTGATGTCATTTCTGTGATTTAGCACAGTTCTTTGTTTATTTGTGCTTCTATAGCACCAGCTCACAAGGTTTAAAGAAGGATGGTGCTTACTAAGACCTACACTCCCTCAAGGTTAATTTCAACAATTGATCTGAGTAAGTGGTTGTAAACTGCTAACAGTTTAGATATTTTTGAACAAGTCATATATCATGAATATATATATATAGATAGATAGATAGATAGATAGATAGATAATATTAGTGGTAAATATACATACATATGTAAAATATATTCAATGAATGGAATATTAGTGTTTAAGCCTTTCTATTATATATATATATATATATAGGTACCTCAACTGATTCGCTAAAAAATGAGCATACCATGATGAAAATATGCCTCAAATTTAATAAAAACAGAAGTTTTAATGTCAAAGTCGTTATGCCATTAATAAGAAGAAAGACAAAAGGATTTTTCAGTATCTGTCTATATTTCTGAGATGAGGTATTATGTACATAATTTACATTATTTGGACTATTGTCCTCATATTTATTACAACGTTTCGGCCATTGTACACTCCAGCCTTCTTCAGGTGGTTGGAATGTCAAACTGAACCCTTTGTGCCATGTTATCTCCTGTTAATTTCCCTCTGAAATTTCTCCACTGAACTCACACTCTTTGGGTCTTGTCACTGAATCTAACTTACACCTTTATCCACTTTGCCATGTGTCCTTGAGGACATCTGTGTATGAATTTCTGGGTATTATAAACCTAATGTCTTCAGCAACCATTCCATGTTTTTACCAGAGCTCATATTGCAATTTTTGTTGTTATTATCACTTTTCTCTGGCACTCCGTATTACTGGTTCCCAGTTAAGGCAGTGGAGAACTTTCAAAGGGAAATTAACAGGAGATAACTGATAACTGACATCCATTAAAACATGGCACATGGAATTGGAATGGTCTACTCCAGAGAGCGAAATAAATAATAAATTTTTACAAGAATTCCTTTCATTTTTGAAAATTTTAATTTAATTTTTATAATTTATAAATTTTTAAATCTTTTAAATTTCTGCATTAATTTGTACTGGTTAGGTGATATTGCTATTCAGTAAAACTATATATAGTAATCATAAATGGAAAAATTTACTACAATTCAGTGACACCCAATATTTTAAAAAGAATTCATTTTTTTTGTATGTATGTGTATAAAAAGGCTAATTTTTGTAAATACCAACATCCATGTCAGAAAATAAGAACAATAACTATAGTAAATTTAAAACAAAAATCCCTAAAATTCAATAAAACAAGAGATTATGGAGAATATTTTCCAAAATTTTTAAGATTACTAGGCAGTTAAAAATTTTATAAAAGGTATTTACATTTTATTCTTCAAGTAATTTTTAGAGATATTAGTGTTTTGTTTATATCTTTGGAAATTGTTTCTTGAAATATGTCATAAATGTAATTTGAAGTATATAAGATGCACTTTTCAAGATGTGACCCATAAAATCTCTCTTTATCCCACACATAGGTCGGACTGTTATACTGAAACATTCACTGTTTATTGTTGTTGCAAACAAACTCCTGCATCAGCTTATCATCCTCTATTATAATATATTCACAATTATTTTTGTACTGAACATTGGCATTTGAATTTCTTTGGTGGAGTGCAGCCATTCCAGGAATGCTTCTTGGTCTTTGGGTCATAATGGTATGCCCAGATGTCATCACCAATTCAAATGTTCCTGAAGATGGTATTCTTAAGGGTTTTGAATCTAGTCTCTTAAATCAGCTGTGAATTGACAAGAGACCTGCTTGATACAAAATTTACAGCATCTAGGTTTGTGGATAATGTGCTTTCACAGTGCTGAGAATCTTCCTGTGTGTGCATGTATGAGTGCATAAAGATGCTTTCATGCATCAGACACAATGCATATATATATATATATATATATATATATATATATATATATATATATATATATATATATATCTTTATAAATATCACACCTGAGCAAGAAAATTAAAATAATTATCTATTACAAAAAATTTAAAACAGCTAACATTATCAGCAAAAATAACAACACACCTGCAAAATCAAAACTACAAACAACCAATATATTGTTGGTCATTTTGCTATAAAATGTATTGGTGGTCATTTTGCTATAAAATGTATTGGTAGTCATTTTGCTATAAAATGTATTGGTGGTCATTTTACTATAAAATGTATTGTTGGTCATTTTACTATAAATATGAATTGTTGGGCATTTTGTAATAAAAAGGTATTTGTTGATCCTTTTTTATATAAAAATCTATTGCTGGTATTTTTACTATATAAATTTATTTTATACTTTCATAGTGTTTTGTTTTTGTTTGTGTGGGGGGGTGTTCATTATTTGCCCATAGCAAGGACCCTTACAGGTGCTACTACCTCAGGTCAGGACCTGGTAACAACAGCAATTTAAGAAGTGGTCCCACACTCCTCAAAACCTCCAATCTACCAATCAGAGGCCTTTTGTCAGATGTAATTGATGTTTTACAGTTTACTATAAAAATGTATTTTTATACTTGCATATTGTTTTGTTTTTGTTTAGGGGGTTCACTATTTGCCTATAGCTAGGACCCTAACAGGTGCTACCACCCCGAGTTAGGGTGGGCCTGGGAACAACACTAATTAAGAGGTGATTCCACACTCCTCAAAACATCCAGTCTACTAATCAGAGGCCTTGCTGCCAGATGTAGTTTATTATCATACTCAGGACTAATCAGTAATATTCAATGCAATGGATCATAGATTTATAAATATGCAAGATAGATTCTATTGAGAAACATTGTCTGGAATGACACAGTGAATTAACTTTTCTAAACAGCAGACCCATCAATTGATTCAATATAATTGTTTCACTTTGTGTCTTTGGAAAATGTGAGACCAAGAAGGTTCAATGAGTTGCTCTTCTGGAGGTTAGCATCACCATTTCTGATGAAGGGTAAAAATGGTTCTGTAACATGACTAAAAGATAGCAGTTTTGTCTTAAAGGTGTAAAAACTTTACAAGTCATTTCTTGCCCCAGTTAACAACTGACTGGCCATTTTTTTTAGATCAGCTGCCAGTTTTACTTTATTAAAGTAACTAGTAACGGACTTACTATTACGACAAGAGTAAATATTTGTGCCATCAGCATAAGTTGGGAACTAACGACATCAGGAAGGTCGTTGATAATGAGCAAATTAGTTCTAAGAATAGAACCCTGGGGGACACTTGCATTGATCTAGAAGTGTGGCTGTTCAACCCAACTTTCATTACACGATTTATTAAGAAAGATTGAATCAAATCAAAAATTTGGACAGAGAGGCCATAGCCCATCAGTTCTGTGAAGACCAGCATGTCAAACCCTATTAAATGCCGTTGAGATATCTAAAGCCACAGTCTGAGCTTTGCCATTCTTATGTAAAGCTTCATAGACGCTTTCACTAATAACCGTTAAATCAGACCACATCACAAATGATGCAGTTCAAGACATCATGAAAGAAGTAACAGGCCCATTGGAAGATAACGAACATTAAGAAATAATAGTAAAAATAGTATGACATGTTATAAGAGCGAACAATTTTTCCACTGCCATCCTTAAGCAAAAAAAGAAAAGCCAGACAAACGTGAAAGCTGGCAAATTAAACTGAGAGGCAGATGGTTAGGGTCTCAGCTTTCAAAGTGACCCTTCGACCACACCAGGACATGGGAGTGATGATAAGGGTGATGATGCACTGTAATATATTTTGTGTAAAACTTGCCAAATTTCTTCTGTGATGATCAAAATATTTTTTATCAGGTTTTAGGTGAGCATTCTTTAGGCTGAGCACAAGTTTTTGAGTGACACGCTCATTTCAAGGCTGGTTGAATGTCTGTTGAAAAAGATGAGCATTCAGAGCAGCCAATCAGCTGTGAAACACCAGAGAATTGCTGATTGGAATCAACTAGGGAGTCTGCCAGGAAATCCTAATTCAGAAACTTTTTGATACTTGTGATGAGTGATTCATTTTCTATGGCTTATCAACCCCGTGCGGGTCATTTAAAGCCAGAAAATTTTTTTTTTTAAGATTGTAAGAATTATTTTTTAATTAAATAATTTAGTGATAAATGTCTTACTAATTAACCCATAGCTGGGGAGAGAAGAGGTGGATTCATACCTTATCAGAATTTTATAAACAGACTAGAAATTATAATGTGGATATAAAGTGGGGGTCCATTCTATATTACAATCAATATATAAATTGATCCCTCATTTTGTGGCCAATGTAGATTCTATACATTTATATTCATGAGAATGTAAATAAATCTAAAAACAGATGCCTGTGTAGCTAATCAGTATTTGGTTGATTTATTTGTTTTCTATGGCTTATCAACTCTTTGCAGGTTATTTAAAGCCAAGAAACTTTTTTAGATTGTAAGAAATTTTTTTGTGATATAATGATTTAGTGATACAAGTATTAATATTTAACCCGTAGCTGGGGGGAGAAGAGGTGAATTCATGCCTTTCCAAGGGTATTTGTGCCTAAGTAAATATAATGAACCCAATAAGAATTGGAACTCAGCTCTCTGATTAAAAATTCCAAGTCATTATACATTACACCACCCATACATCAAAGATTACAAGACCTCATATTCCCAATTGGTTACCCATCTAGGTAGGGACCAGGCTTGACATTGCTTAACTTTGGTGATCGTCTGGAGGGAGGAGCCAGTGTTTGCACACTATATGACCCATAAGGTGCAAATACACACAGTTATCACAATAGATAAAGATACAAAATAAGCAGGTGTTGATAACGATTGTTTACAGAAGGTATTTGATATGTGTGCAATATTTGTTCTTTAGGAATCAGCTGGTGATTGTATAGAACTGGTGTTTCAACATAATGTGGCTGTACAATGGTACTTGTTTGTGTGGGTGGGTGGGTAGGTGCATTACCGGGTGGTTAGAGTGTTTGCTTTCCAACCATGAGACTTGGGTTTGTATCTCACCATGGTCGATTTGTCAGGAAGGTGACATATTGATATTATCAGTCTGGGGAGGTGAATCCAGTGTGCAGCACCTTTGGAAAGAGCCAGAAAACCCTACCAGAGCTTGACCAAAGCCTTGTGGTGAGACAGAATGGTTTGGAAACCATCAATGACACCAAGTCACATGTCATTGTAACTAAAGTTTTGAACATATGGATGTTTGTTCAAAATGCTGATCAAATGCTCTCTTCCAGAAACTGTAACTAAAGGCCATTCAGTATAGTTACAGTGTAAACCACAGATGAGCTTAGTGAACAAACATAAATATACCTAAACAGCTGTTTGCAACAAGGTTAGCAGACAGATGAGCTCAAAAATTAGTTGTTGGCCATGAATATATATATATATATATATATATATATATATATATATATATATATATTTGTCATTCATAGACAGTAGACATCCGAATGCCTCAAGCCAGGATTGAAACCCAACTGATTTGGTGTCAGGCAGCGTTTCTTCTACACTGAGCTTCAAAGAGTTACACAGCTAAATCTAACATATTGTTTTAGGAATGTAAATAAATGCCAATCAGCCGAAATGCTCCATTCATTTTACTGAAGAGCTTTGCATTAGTGCAGGTGGCTGTTGTTTATAGAATTAGCTTATCACTCAACAGTGCTCAACTGAAATATATTTTCAAGAGCTAAAATATATATATATATATATATATAATTTTTATATATATATTTTCAAGAGCTAAATATATATATATATATAAAACTTTAAAACTTATGAGATCAGTTCATTTCACTATCTTGGTTTCAACCCTACAGTATCCTCAGGTGATTTTTATCAACTGACCTCCCAATGCTTTATTAAGAAAAAAACAAAAAAAAATGAATGCTATATTATTTTTAAAAATAAATAAAAAAATGCATGGTATGGGTGTGATAGAAAGGACAGAGGAGGATGCAAAGAAGGAAAGAGAAGAAGAAGAAGGTGGAGGAGGAGAAAAGCAAGGGTATTATAAATGTATCAGTGATGGATAATTGAAATGTATATATTTTTTAACCAGCCTCATATGAGCTTAAGACGAACTTTTTGTATGAATGCAATGGCTCATGACATCGGGTCTCTCATTCAAAAGGTTTTTTTTGGGTCCGGAAATGTCATTATTGCTAATTTGTCCTGTTGGCAGAAGTTGCAAATTTTATTGTGGTTGTTGCTTTATCTTTTTAAAAATTTCCCATCTTACAATAAGATCCCTGTTGGTTTCTTCTTTTAAATTCCACACATGGTTAGCTAGTTTGGTAGAGCCCCTAAGATTTACTAGCTTAAATGACAACCTATGATTGCCAACTTTCAGTAGTTTATTGGTAGAAAGTGCTCGATATCAGAGATAGAGCATTAATAGAATTGATATATCAAATTTGTCACTTAACTGATTAATGTCACCCCTGTCATGTTGACTTTGAAGTTTTGTAAATGTATAGAATATGTTCAGAGTTCAGGACAGAAAAACCAGACAAGCCCTGAAGAGGGAACGTATTCTGTATGTTTACGAAACTTTGAAGTCAGCATGATGGGTGTGACATCGATCTGTTAAATGACAATTTTGATATATTAATTATTTATATATATAAAGATAAGATAAAATAAAGAACAAATAGAAAATATTTATCAATCTAAAGTTTCATCATACTTATTATAAAACCCAGGTTGTGTGTGTGTGTGTGTGTGTGTCTGTACGTTTATATATTGGATCAGATTTCCTACATTTTTCAACCGATTTCAACAAAACTTCACAGGACTACGTAAGATTACCTTGTGGTGGTTCTGACAGCACCAACAATTGGAAAAACACAATTGTTTTTGCACAAAATCAATTTGAAAACACGGTTAAAAGCCATCGCGAAAATGAAAGGGGGGCAACTCATATCAAGTTATACTTATTATAAAACCCAGGTTGTTTGTGTCTGTGTGTGTTCATTTATATATGAGATCGGATTTTCTACATTTTTCAACCGATTTCAGCAAAACTTCACTTTTTTTTTGGCAGGTAGTGTTTCTTATTGTCTTGCACACTTTTTTCTTTATTTTTTCATTCAGAATGCTTTAAAAATTCCATTTACAAGACAATTGTTTACAATAAAATTCTATTCAATCAGTAGACTCATAACGATTGAAAACAATGTTTTTGTTTGAGTTTGGGTTTGACCAAGTCGTCAAAAAAAAAACAAAACAAAAAAAAACTAATTAAAACATGCGTGTCTGTCAACCTTAAACAGTAATCTTTGTCAATTTTATTTTTCAGTCTTTATGATGGTGGATACTTGATCTATCTCTTACTGTTACATCCCCGGGCAACACTGGGCTCTACTGCTAGTTTTTATTAAAGCTTCATCAGATCAGAGACTGAGATATGTACAAAAAGCATGAAATATGTTTAACCAATGAAAATCAAGCAACACATAAGTCAAAAATACCAGAATTTTCTTCTTTTTCTCAGAGTTTCATCCTCTGATGAAACTTTAATAAAAGTGAAACATGTTAGATTTATAAACATTTTTTATTTGTTCTTTATCTTATCATTCTGTTGGATTCTGATTAACACCCAGACACTCTGAAATGTTCATATTTGAGCTTCTGGTGCGAATGCCAAGCAGTACAGCATTTCCAAATTTCTGGTGGAGTGAATTGCACCATGGTGCTCTTTTTCTCACAGTTGGTGCCCAACTGACCCTACTATACTATGCAGTCAACAAAATCAAAAACAAACGTGCATGCAAGAAATTAAAAATATAAAATGATGACAATTTACACATTACAATGAGTTTATTGTCATACCCAGGACACAAGAAACCTGGAGGGGATACAATAACTGAAAGGTTGTGAGTATAACAATCAAGATTAGCATACATAATGGTATAAAAAACAATATGTATGGTAGCGATAATTCATCATCAAAAAAATCTGACAAGATGCATACAATTCTTTCTGCATTTGGTGCACCTTGACCTTTTCAAATTTGTACATGTGTGACACTCATTTCAATTATGTTGAATTCTATTCATGTTGAAAGCAGTTACTTGAAGAAGGTTGGGAAGTAAAATGGCAGAAATGTTGTGACTATAACACACCAAGAAGAGCATGTTGGTCTAAAAAGCAAAGCATATAATAATAATAATAAGTCCTCATCTCAAATATTCCAACATCACATGCCATTGTTACTCTATTTGCTATGTTTTGGGTACATGGCAACAGCTTCAGTCTACCTACCCTATGTGAAGGGATTATCAGAAAAAATACAAAAGATCTGTGGTCTATATAACATCAAGATGACATTCAAAAGTGGTTCAACAATTTGCTGACACCTCTTCCGGGTAAAACCACCCATAGAGGAGAACATGATTAAGGACTGTGTATACACCATCCCATGCAGCTGTGGTAAGAAATGTAAAGGAGAAACAGGCTGCCACCTTAAGATAAGACTGCAAGAACATCATAAAGATGTAACATGAGGAGAAATAGAAAAATCAGTTGTAGCTGACTACATATTGAGGAAAAAGGGACATTAACACCCCCTGTGGGATGAGGTTGAAATAACAGAGAGAGAACATCACTGAAAAATATAGAAACCTAAGGAATCAGCACATATGCTAGGCCACAAAAATCAACTAAGTTGACCAATCATAGAAATGAATACAATATGGGAACCAGTAATATAAAATGCTAGAGAAAAACAATAATAATGTAAAAAATAATTTAATATGAGCTCTGGTTAAAAATGAATACTGAGACAATAGGTTTATTAATCACAAAAATGTCCTCAGTGATGGCTTAGTTGATAAAAGTGTTGGTTGGATTCAGTGACTTGACCCAAGGAGTTGTGAGTTCAATATCTGGCTAAAACATGTAGAGTTGAGTTAAAGGGAGATAACTGAGACAAAAAAAAACATGGCCTATAAAACTAGAACAATCTATCTTGGTGTGAAAAATAAAGGGTTCAGTTCAAAATTCCAATCACCTGAAGAAGGCTGGAGCATACAACAATCAAAATATCATGAATATAGCAATAGTCTGAACTGAACAATGTAAATAATTACAATACCTCATCTCAGAAATATAGACAGATATGAAACTAGCTATAATAGGAATGTGCTTGTTTGCGTGTCAGTGTGTGTGTAACAAGTGTGTGTGAAAGATTACAAAAGTCAAGAGAGAAAACGATGAAAATGAACACTTTACCCATGTGCAACAACATCTGAAGACCAGAGTGGCAACAAAGATGAAGACAACAGTCCAAACAATGTGAATAGCTAGTTTTATGTGTAATTCCTTTTGTAAATACATGCATTATTGTTTGTTTTATATTTATTGTTTTATGTTACTCATTTTCTTTACTTGCACTGAGTCTGAAATAATTGTTGTAGGATAAAAATTCCAGGAGATATGTTTCTACCTAAACACATTAGCATGCTGCAACATAACAACCAAGATGAACATGCTGATCTAAAAAGAAAAGAATATAATAATGATAATTCCTCATCTAAAAAATTATGGCAAAATAAAGGGTGTTCCAATAACTTGGACCGATTTTAAATGTGAATTAAGTTTAAGCATCTAATGTTTTTTTTTTTTTCATAGAAAGATTAGCAATCAAACAACATGTTAAAGTTCCAAGAGTGTAATTGGAAAAATTGTTCATAAATTCAAACAAACTCCTTATTTATGCTGTTCAGCTGAAAACTTTGTGCAAGAGAATGTGGCTGAAAATCCAGACCTCTCTATTCGTCATTGCACACGGGAATTGAACATCTCCACCACAACATTACATCATTTTCAATTGCACTCTCAGTTGGTCGATTATGTTGAACAAAAAAAATCACAAAGTGCTCGAAATGCATTTTTGTTTGAACATCCATTTTCATAATAGGCTTTGATAACTTTAACATGTAGTTTGATTGTTAATCTTTCCATGGTTGAAATTGCTAAAGACTTAAGTTGTTAAATCTGAAAGAAAAACAAAAAAATCATTAGACACTTAAACTTAATTCACATTTAAAATTGGTTCAAGTTATTGGAACACCCTTTACATACAAATGTGTTTTAATTTGGCATACTTTACACCATCTTGAATGACTGTGCGATTTGTCTAAGTAATGTTTAATTCTATTTTTATTAATATCTGATGTTACAGTGTAACCCTGATATAAGATACCCGGATATAAGAGAAACCCGGATATAAGAGAGATTTTCTCTGGTCCCAAATTAGAGCCTGTGTTAATGTATATAAAATAGACCAAACCCGGATATAAAGAGAAACCCAGATATAAGAGATATTCTTCTCCGGTCCCGATAAAGTCTTATATCCATTTTACAATTTAACTTTTCTGAATTCTATGTTGAGTTCTTTCACCAATCACAAGCAACAAGAGAAAATATGTAACAATGTTTGACAAGAAGTAAGTAGATAGATAAATAAGGTTGGAGTTTACAATGGCAGGAATGCTGTGAATATTACAACCAAGATGAACATGCTGGTCTAAAATGCAAAACATAATAATAATTCTTCATCTCAAACATTCCAACAAAATGCATGCAACTATTTCAGTATTTTTGGCATACCTTGACTCTTCAAAATTTCAGGATTTGTGACTTGTTCAGGTCATGTTGAATTGTATGCCCTTGACAAAGGCCTGATAGTACAACAGCTGAAATGTGATGTGTATAACAACCAAGATGAGAATGTTGGTCTAATGGAAAGCATATATTAATGATAATTCCTCCTTTCAGATAATCCAGCCAAAACCCAAATGCAAATATTGTTATTTACTTAGCCATAAGCAGATGTGTATCTATAAGATATCAATCTGTATTAAAGGTCGGTCAACGGCAATCATCAAGTCACATCTGTCTGCTCCCAAAACTTTGTCCCTTTGTAAGTGACATATTTCTTTTCCACTCTGAATCGAACATATTAGAAAAAATATCCATATTGAATGAATTGATCTGCATATAAAAAATAGGACAAATTTTTTTTTTAACAATTTTTGGAAATTAGTATTCGTTAGATCTTCCTCAAAGCCACAGCATTAAGCAAAATAGAAATAAAATATTAATTTTTATACTTTTAGAAGTGCATCCTCTTTGTAATATATATATTAGGAGGTATGGTGGAGTAGTGGATAGCAGCTTGGTTTGAATTCCAGTCAAATCCATTACATTCACTTATGTGCTAATACCTTGGGAAAAGGTATGAATACTCTTCTTCTTCCCCTAGCAGGACAAATAGGGTTCTGTAGCCTTAGATGGCATCTTGTCTAGGAAAATATATATATATATAACAACAACAACAACATATATATATATATATATATATATATATAAGACTCTTTGTTTAGGTGAATCAATTTCCCCAGTCACTAGTGTGTTTGTCTAAAAATAAATACATCTAAATTCACCTTCATCCCTGCAGGGCACCAATGGCTTAGGGGGAAGATCTCTGGCTGATACCAAATCAATTGGGTTTCGATCCTGGCTTGAGGTAATCAGATGTCTAGCCACACTGATGAGTCTGTCTGTATCATGACAATTTATATATATATATATATATATATATATATATATATATATAAAGGCAGGATGTGTGTGTGTGTGTGTAATGAATGCATGGCCGCAATTTTCAACAGATTTGCACCAAAATTTTACATGCACATGCTCCAAGTTATCGAGAAGGCCAAGACTGACTTTGCATTTCCTAAATCCCATTGATAGTGGAAATAATTGATTTTTTCATACTTCTATGGCAGTTTTCATGTAGTTTGTGGCCATCTTCTACTGCCTAGAGTGAGAGCCAATAGCTGGCTGCCACGAATAGGCAGGAAGATTCTATTGGCCAGCGTGAGAGCCAACAGCTGACTGACACGAATGTTAACTAGCATGCTAGCAGGCAAAAAAAATTGATACCTACATTTGTCACAAGTGGGAAAAATTTAAATCGCTTGCTCATTCGCTTGCTTAAACACAACGTTGATTCTGATTCCACAGAACTGGGTTGGGTGTAAAAAAGTATTTGTTGTTAACATTCTTTTTTCATTCGGTTTTTCCAGTTACGAGTCCTTTTATTAAAGCTGATCGTTTTGTGTTCATTTTGTTTAGTTCTTTTATCATAACAGATTTAATGTTTAGTATAGAGATTAGAAAAAATTTGCAGTGTGAGATAGGCAAGAAGTAAGGCATGTAGCAACATCAGCACAGAAAAGGGCACTCCTTTAAAGGCAAGGAAGGGCAAAAATATTTTAAGTCAAGTGATAGCGATTGCTGTATGAGTCGTACGATTTTTTAATCAAGCACGGGCAACGCCAGGCCATGCTGCTAGTATATATATATATATATATAGAGAGAGAGAGAGAGAGAGAAAGAGTGTTAAATTGGTTCCTGCTGTATTAAAAAGTTATCTATACTTTGTTTTTATTTATAAATGTTGACATAATGTATAGCAGTTTGGAATGAGAGACTGAAGAGCTGAGTTCAAATTCCAATTAGGTTCATTATGTTCACATATGTGCAAATATCCCTAAGAAAGGTATGAATCTGTCTCTTCTTCACCCCCAGGTAAATAGTGGGACTTTTATCTGAAGAAACCATTGTTATTCTCAAAAAATTGTTAATTAACTATTCAATTGCAAAAAATGTATTATCCTTACAATCCAAAATATGTTCTGGCTTTAAATAACCTACAAAGGCTTGATAAGCCATAAAGAAACAAATCAATGAATAGAATAATACAAATGTCAAGTTTGAAACTATGTTAACATCATAGATAACTGTTTACTACTGATGTCCTTTTTGCCAACTCATAATATTATGCAGTTATCAATGATGTAAGAACATTTTCAAACTTGATATTTGTAAATAATAAAAAAGTACAGATAACTCTTTAAGAAGTCAATGATTGATCTGTCACTGTATTTATTTTATGAACAAGTTTCCCCTTCTGAAATGATGAAAAAAATCAATATTTTTTTTATTCTGACAAATGTTGTGGATTGTGGCAGGTTTAATGAATGCACGTCTGTAAAAATTGTTAAAAAAGAAAATTCCTGTTTTTTTTTTCAACAGAATTAATTAATTTACATAGTTCCAAATATCCAGTTAAAACTTGTTCATTCATTTAAATTTTATTTTTTTGTTTATAAAAAGTGATTTTTGCTTTGGTCCAAGATAATTTCTAAAATGTCTGACGTGGTCATCTGATAAGATCTATATTGACACACATGCGTATTCATAAGATGCATAGTTATTAACACTGTCACAAATTCCACTAATTTTCAATGGAGACAGATCTAGCTCTATCTTTAAAAGATAGGAAAGATTCATAGAATCACCAGATAACAATTGTAGAGTTGGGAAAAAGATGTTCTTTGCAATGAAGCAGAACAGATGAGTGGTTAACAATAGTTGCTGCTTCGTCTATTAACAAGGATTCCTTTTAAGCCCAAAGTACAAGCACATATTAACCAGTTGGGAAAAAACAAGAAGATTCAGTCAAATATCCAGAGCAACTAACAGCAGTGGAGAGAGATTCATCATTGGTAACTTTTATTATGTCCTGTAAGCATCAAATTTACCAAGCCCTTTTTGCTCATTATGTACCCTAGGAATTTCAACTGTCTTTTCCTAATGTTAATTATAAGTTTCCTTTTTGTTTCCATTTTCCATACATTATTCAGTGCATGGTATCCTCAGCATTTTTCAATAGAACCACATTTCTGTTGCTTCAAGTCTTCTATTTGAGAAGATTGTCCAGCATCCACTGCCACATAGGAGGACTAATATGATGTAACAATTCAGTACTCTTTTCTTTGTTTCTAATAAAATTTTTTCTGTTTCTTAATACTCTGCTTAGCTTTTGGAAGGCATTTCTTGCTAACCTAATGCACCTTCAGACTTCAGTGTTTCACTTTCCATCTTCTGTTAAAACACCCTAAAAATTTCAGATTATATGATCTAATAAAGAAAGAAAAATCTACTTGAAGACTTAATTTCAAATCTGGCAACATTAGAGGCTTCAATACAAAACAGCATTCTCTGGTTGCAAGATCTGATGAGATAAATTTATTGCCCAGCTTTGCTAAAAAATCCCAATACAGTTTTGTGTTCCCTTCTGAACCTAGCACACATAGGTGAAACTTTTTTCCATTCTGGAGTATGTGTGCGGAATATAACATCAGTCATCTAAGTGACAAATTTTATATTTGTCTTAATCCTATATATATATATGTGTGTGTGTGTGTATACAGAGAGAGAAAGAGAGACAGACAGACAGAGAGACAGACAGAGAAAGAAATTGCTGTCTTGACATGAAAACAATTGCTGTCAGTCTGTGATGTTTATCTGAAACAGATGAGCAATGTGTATAATTGGATTGGCTTAAAAGTAGATGTGGTCACAAGATTGCAATGACCACTGGTCAGTGAAAACTCATCTGTCCATCTTCCACACTTTTGTTCTTCGCAGTCAGTCCAGTCAGCATTGGTCACAATTTAACCAACTTGTGCACTTGCCAACGATCAATGTTGCAGCTTCCAGCACAAGAAAGAAATCAAAATGCATTTTATAAGCGAATATTTCATGAGAAAAACTTGCAAAAATTGTAGAGTTTTCATTACAACTCATTGGTGAATTTAATGTTTCAAAAATATTTTGACAAACTAAAATCAGTATTAATTTTTAAATAAATATTCTCCATTCTACAGGAAGCTTATAAGGATGTTATGCCATAGTACCTATTCTATTGTAATGGACTCTCCCATAGATAATAAGTAGGAGTAGCAGTGGCAAGTCTGGCAGAATGGTGTTGAGCGCGTCAGTCGAGATTCAGACATTTGAAGTACCAACCATCACAACTAGATTGCTGCGCCATTGACTCTTATTTTCCAAGTTCCTAACGTTTTGTACGTTCGACCTAATTTAGGACGACTTATTAGAAATACAAGCCTCCACTGTGAAAACACTCCACAACAAAGGACAACTCTAAATTTAAAACAATGGAGAATTCAATAAAAACCACTCCATTATTTTTTTATTATTGCCTACATCCAGAAAGAACATTGCATTTAAAAACATGGAGAAAGCAATAGGAAACCACTTCATGATATTTTCCCAAAAGTTATAGCAATTTGCAAATATTAAAGAAAAGGAAACTGTGGAGAACCATGATCACCCACACCTGGAAGAGATATGGCATTTAAAACAATGGAAAAATCATCAGAATACAATTCCACTATGTTTCCCAAAAGTCATGGCAATTTGCAAATATGAAAGAAAAGGAAACTGTGGAGAACCATGATCACCCACACCTGGAAGAGATATGGCATTTAAAACAATGGAAAAATCATCAGAATACAATTCCACTATGTTTCCCAAAAGTCATGGCAATTTGCAAATATTAAAGAAAAGGACTGTGCATGTCCTGAAGGGATATGATATTTAAAAAAGTAAAAATTAAAAAGTAAAGAGATTATAATTTAAAATTAGATATCTTTATTTATAACTTTAATAAATGAGACATTATTTTAAACTCTCTTCATTATTCAAAATGTAATAGTGAAAACATTTAAGTCATAGGTAAATCATTGAATAGAACTGTTATAAAGAAACCATAATTAAATTTGTGTAATAAAGAATTATTTAAAATTGTATTAGTTAAACTAGTATTTAAAGCAAGGGTCAACAACCTATGGCCCACGGGCCGGATCCGGCCCACGAGGGCATTTTGACCGGCCCGTGAGCCTGATTACCAATGACTCTATTTTTAACGTGAGAGACGAGGCCTTTGAATTAGACTATCTGCCAGTTATCTTTCATAAGACTTATTTTACCAAGTTGCATTGCCTACGTTTAATGTCAAATAATGGATACATATTTGTTATGACCCTTGGCTACATTAAAAGATAACAGAAGCGAAAGGAACGATAAAGTGAAAGAGGCCAGGGAGGGACTGACATGCGAGGTAGCAGAAATCTAAAGACAGTTAAACATACGCGCATTATACATACATGCCTCATGAATGTATGGATGATACCGCATGTGTACGTACGTAAGTGTATATGTTTGCAACTATTTGTACTCGTATGTATGGGTATATGTGCTTCGTTTTTGTTTGATGTGTGTGTGTGTGGTTCGTTTGTGGAACAATTTTCAATAACAGTTTCAAACCTATACGTCATAATTTCATCCATTTCACTTTGGTTGATTTTTTTCACTTTGAAGTATTTTGACGTTCTTTGAGGAAAAGTAATTTTTGTTAGGTGTTTTTTTAATTTTAGATTTTCTTTTGTTTTTCTGATTTCTCAATGTTTATTTTCGTTATGGTTTTAAATATTTAGGTTGACAGCGGTCTGCATATGTAATTTTTCTTAATTTTTCATTAATGGCCTTCGTCTGGCCTGCGACCCATCATTATAACACGATCCGGCCCGTGGGGTCGAATGAGTTGCTGACTCCTGATTTAAAGGATAAAAGAGAATATATTATTTAGATATGTAATAAAGAAATCATTATTCAATCTGTTTTTCCTGACAAAATGTATCTTAGATATTTATAAATTTACTATTCATTCATGCTTTGAATATTGCTGCTGCAATTGGTCTGAGGCTTCTGCTATGGATTTAGAGATTCTTGATAAAATACAAAGAAGAATGTTATTAGTCCTGAACTGTCATTGTGGCTGTCAATAATTAAATCCTGGTAGGACTTCTAATTCTTTCAAGATTACCTCACTGTAAAGGCTCTGGATTATTATTGAATTTAAAGTCTTGTTTTTCTGTTTTTGTTTTTTATGGCTTATCAACCTTTTGCAGTTTATTTAAAGTCAGAAAACATTTTTAAATTTTGACAGATTTTTGGAGATAATAATTACCTAAGTGAGTATAATGAACCTGATTGGAATTGGATCTTGGCTCTACAATTGCCAGCCATTATCCATTACATCACCCACAAGCTTACAGAACTTAATATTCCCAAGCAGTTCCCCACTTAGGTACTAAACAGACTTGATGTTGCTTAACATTGGTGATCAGACAAGAACTGCTGTTTCAACATTATATGGCTATAAGCCTTAAAGTCTCATACTGTCTGCTTAATTTCTTTACTTGTAGTCATTGCCATCAGATTATAATTTTTACTGATCAAATTTTAAATTTAATATTTTTGATTTAGCAATGGTGGTTCATGTTAAGAGTTTATTTTTCTTATAAGATGAAATGTCACAAGCTTCTTGCTACTCTATCGCTATTTCCATGGAAAGTGTTTTGATGAACAACATTTCTTAGTTCAACAAGTTCTAACCATCATGGCTAAGACCTACCATGCCACTTACAGGGATCCCCAGAGGATATGTTATGTTGAAGGGCAGAGTCTTGTCTCGGGAAACAGCTACTCGGCCCCATTTTATACGGAGTCTACGGGGAATTTTTGGCCGAGCATACAAGCTCCAATGACCCACATTAAATTAGGCTTTGTGCCACATCTGACCACATGGGGCAGTTTGGTAGGTATCCTGCAGTTGAAGATTCATCTCCAGCTGTGTTGGTCAAAATCTCTGCCTCTGGACAGAGAGAATCCCCAGACAAGGCCATGTTGAAGGACAGAGTCTCATCTTGGGAAACAACTACCTGACCCTGTTTTATACGGGGGTCTACGGGGAATTTTTGGCTGAGCCTACAGGCTCAGATACCTCACATTAAATTCAGTCTTGTGCCACATCTGACCACATGGGGCAGTTTGGTAGATATCCTGCAGTTGAAGATTCATCTCCAGCTGTGTTGGTCAAAATCTCTGACTCTGGACAGAGAGAATCCCCAAACGAGGCCATGTTGAAGGACAGAGTCTCATCTTGGGAAACAGCTACCTGACCCTGTTTTATATGGGGTCTATGGGGAATTTTTGGCTGAGCCTACAGGCTCGGATACCTCACATTAAATTCACTTGACTCACTTCTAGTAGTTGACTATTTTTACACACTGCTGGCAAATCTTATATGTGTTGTTCTTGTCCTAAGTATTGTTCATTACCAACCTTTGTTTGATTATTCTATTCAGTAACCTTCCCATGGTGGAAGAGGAGACACAGTGGAGAAGTGGATAGTGGCTCAGATTGAGGAATCAGAAAGTTGAATTTGAATTCCAGTTGAATCCATTACATTCACTTACGTGCTAATACCCTTGGGAAAGGTATGAGTCCTTTTCTTCTCTCCCCAGCTATGGGTAAATAGCCCGACAGACCAGGTCCATAGCCTTGGATGGCAATTGGTCTACCACAGAAAGAAATGGCAAACTACTGCAGGAAAAAATCTGCCTCGTCAGTCACGTATCAAAAGATACATGATTGCCTAAGCATGTATCATGCATGGCACATAACTGACTGAATGAAACGGAATGAAATTGAATTCTAAATTTTATTTTTGAAAGTTTTGAGATCAAGTTTAGTTACTTAAATATAAATAATACTTTAATAAATAATACTTAAATATTTAAATATAATACTTAAATATTTTTTGTACAATATATTTTACAATATATTTTCAAATTAGATATTTCTAAAAAAAATGTAGATAATTTTAAAATTCAATTAAAACATCTTTGGTGAGAAAGAAACAAATGAAACCATAATCAATGTTGCATTTAATCCTAACTATTTTTGGACCTGGTTCATGTAAAGTTTCAATTTTCCTGACTGCTGCCCACTGACTTTATCATTACTCCACAAATCCACAGTTTTGCTTTTGTCATTATCAGTAATAAGAAACTAAATGTCCTCAAGGACACATGGCACAGTGGATAAAGGCGTTGGTTAGACAAGACCCAAAGAGTGTGAGTTCAATACCTGGTTAAGGCAGAGGGAAAATTAACAGGAGATAACTGATAGCTGACATCCATCAAACATGGCACGTGGAACTAGAACAGTCTACTCCAGTGAGCGAAAAAAAGGGTTCAGTTCGACATTCCAACCACCTGAAGAAGGCCGGAGCATACAACGGCCAAAACGTTGTGATAGATATGGCGAAAAAGATGAGGACAATAGTCCAAATAATGTAAATAATGTACATAATACCTCATCTCAGAAATATAGACCGACTCTGAAGAAACTAAATAGTTTCAACTATCAAGAAAAAAATTGTAAGCTAAACAGAATTTTGCAATTCAAATTTCAGCACTCAGACTATAAGTTATATATTGAAAATCTTTAACAGGGATTATCAGTGGTCAGGAATTAATGAACAGTACTATTAAGTTTATTGAAAATGAGGAAGAAAGGGATTACCAGTGGTCAGGAATGAATGATAGCATTTCTGATAGAATGGGGCTATTATGTTTATAATTTTTATTTTGTCTTCTTTGTCTTTCTCATATTATTATTATTGTTGTTGTTGTTGTTGCTGTTGTTGGTGGTGGTGCACAGATTCCTACACACGTCAGCATTGTCATATCTTATCAGTAATTATTTCTTTTAGGCAGTTAATCAAATCTCTAGGTGGCACTTGTAGTCCGAGGGTGGAGGGAAGGATGCACTGCAAGGCAATGAATGAGACTCTCTTATTTTCTGTCATATTACCAGAATGTCCAACAGAAGATTTATGGAGTTTGGTGCCAGTGTTCCTGTTTTCCTAAGCAGCATTCTTAAACCAAAGCACATGAATAATGTAGAGCCTAATAAATAAATCCAGAAAATGAATCAAGGGCAGAGGAAGAGACACAAACAGAATCCATTTCAGTGTGGAGCATAGTCACTATTAATGATACGGTCAGTCTGATATCAAAGACATGACTACAAACTGGAGACAGATTCTCCCTAAATGCAATATTGTTTTATGCTTACAAACAAAATTGTTAGGAGCATACAATTATCTATGTAAGTCATAAAATAACAAGTTAACAAAATTTGTTCATGACTCTGTCTTTGATAAGTAGCACCAGTTGAACAGGTTCGATCCCAGACTATTTCATAAATACACAAATTAATATACGTACAATTAAATGGAATTATACTCCTTGCCTAATTAATTAATTAATGCAAGCACTACCTTTTTAGAATTATTATTTTGTAGCAAAAAATGTGGTTGCAGTAACTTTCATTTTTATAATTTTTTTTACCAACTATAAACAGAGGAGTTTGAGTCTGAATTCCATTCAGGTCCATTACGTACACATCTGTACAATTACCTTTAGGAAAGGTATGTATCCATCTCTTCCCCCAGCTATGGGTTAAATAGAAGGACAGACTGGATCTTATAGCCTTGGTTAGCAACCTGTCTACCGCAGAAAGAAATAGCAACCTATTGTGAGAAAGTCTTCTGCCTAGTCAGTCATGAATGGTGATGACAGCGATATCAATAACATCGACAACGACGATGATGATGATGATGATGATGATGTACTAAGGAGAGGAGTATTTTGGTCTAAGCTGACTTTTGAAAACTGCAGATTGCCAAACATCTAGCAAAAGGAGAATCTTGTTTGCACTTTTAAATGTATATATATATATATATATATATATATATATATATATATATATGTGAAAAGTGTGTATATAAATACAAATAAATATATATATATATAATTATTTATATATTATATGCACAGTACTTATTAAGCGCTCAATATCAGAGATAGAGCTAACATATTTGGTTGGATAGATGTGAGTTTGTGACCCTGGGTTTCACGCTTTAGCGATCGTCAGACAAACGTGAAACCCAGGGTCACAAACTCACATCTATCCAACCAAATATATATATATATATATATGTAAATAGAGTATGAGGGATTAACTTGTGTCTTTCATTTCAAGGTCACAGTGACATTAATAACATCAACAACGATGATGATGATGATGATGATGATGATGATGATGATGATGATATACACCACCCAAAAATCCAATCCAAAAGGACAGCATAAGAATGACTACCAGAAAAAAACTTGATTGTTTTGTTTAGTGGCATATCAACACCTCTATGGGTTATTTAATGCAAAAATCTAAATATTTTGTATGCAATTATATTTTTTGTGATGATAATAGTTTTAGTGATACAAGTCTTCTAATTAACCCATATCTGGAGGGAGAAGAGGTGGATTCATTTTTTTCTCAAGAGTATTTGCATGTAAGTAAAAATATAATGAACCCACCTGGAATTGGAACTTGGATCTTCTCATTAGCAATTCCAAGCCATTATCCACTACGCCAGTTGCAAATCCAAGCTTTTAGCACCTGGTATTTCCAAGTGGTCACCCATCTATGTACTGACCAGGCTCAATGTTGCTTAACTTTGGTGATCGTATGAAAACCAGTGTATCAACGTGATATGGCAGTAAGGCCTTTATACCCCTTACACATCTAAGATTACAACAACTGGTATTACCAAGTTCTCCCCCATCTATGTAGTGACCAGATTCGATGTTGCTTAACTTCGGCCATCACATAGAAATTAGTGTTTCAATGTGATGTGGCTATAAGCCCATTATGCCGCCAGCAGATCCATGTATAGGGCATCTGGTATTCACAAGTGGTTACCCATCTATGTACTGACCAAGCTCAACATTACTTAACTTTTATGATCATACAGGAACCAATATTTCAATGTGATGTGCTGTAAGCTTACCAGATATAAAAGTTACCATTTCTGAATGTAAAAATGACAAACAATTTTGTCTAATCTTTTCTAGAATTTGAAAATGTATATCTTGGTATTAGTTGGAATAGAACCCCTCAAATTACCAAAGTTATCAGCTGATTGATCTATTGTTAAGTTGATTCGATAATTACTTGACCATGAAAAAACCATCAAAGCTTAATAGATGTGTCAATCAAAAGTATAACTTGAGCCAAACTCAAAGCATTTGAACCTGAATTTCAGAAACTAAGGATTATGTTAAAGAGATATTTTTGTCTCAAATCTACTTTTACTATTAGACACAAATAAAATAGTCATTAGACAAGTAATGAGAAAATAATAAAACAGCTTATTTTGAACAACATGTCATTTTGGCCTCTATGCAGATTCTAGAATAATTTGACTGATTTTTGCCGTATTATCAGATAGGGTAAAAGAGTATAGAGTTTAACACCAATATTTCTGTTCTCTGAAGAAACAGTATTATTAACAAGACTGATAATATGACATTCCAGTATCTATACAACTCCAGGATAATAATTGTTAATCTTCATGAGTTGTTCCCCTTGGTGACTCTTCAACCTGGGAAAGGGACAGCCTCACCTTGAAGGGAAAATTTTTTTTGGTGTTGGGGGGAAGAAAATGCTTTATTTGGACTACTTTGTTCTCCACATGTGTGCCCTATATAAAATGAATAGCTAATCTCCATGAGTTGCTCCCCTTAGTTACTCTAGGAAGAGTACAGTTTTACCTAGAAAGTTTGAGTGGCCATTTTATATAGGGATTGTTTCCGGGTGAGGCCATCGACTTCCTAAGTTGAAGTTTAACCCAGGAAAGCAACTCATGAAGATTAACAATAATAATAAAATTAGAAAGAAGAAGATGATCATCATAATAATAATAGCAAAAATAATAATAATAATAATTACAGTTTGTTGTTAACTGGGACAAGGAGTGTTTTCTTAATTTTAATGCCTCTAAAACAAAACTTCTCTCTGTTAATCACCTGATAGACTCCTTCCTGCTTCCCATCAGCATCGTTGACACTAGCCTCTCATTGGGTCTTCTCAGTCTAACATTCTCAGCTGGGATGAAGTGGAAAGACTATTTTGAATCCATTGCAAGATCTGCTGTTAAGAACATTGGGTCATTGTATTGTGCTAGACAATTTTTTTCTTGCATATTTAGAAGTCTATCATTCATCCATGCTTAGAATATGGCTCTCACATCTAGTCCAGTGCTCTCACTGTACATTTAGAAGTATTTGATAAAAACCAAAGAAGAATCTGCAATATTATTGGTCCTGATCTGGTGTTTTGGCTTCAGCCACTTTCCTACTGCCATAATGTAGCTTTCCTTTTGATCTTGTAGATGAGTTATTGTGAGGTTAGCTGTTTTAAATTTTTTATAGTAGATAATTAATCTAATTTTCTTGTTCTTGTCAACTGGGGTTATGTATTTCTTTATGTTTCTAAGAGAAAATTCATCCTGCTTACAGTTAACATGTATTTGGTTTTTATAGAAGATGTTAGTGTTATTGTTTTCATCTGTATGTTCAGTATTGCTGTTAGTTACTTTATAAAGAAATAGTTTAATCTGGTGGTTGATGAGGTAGTTAGGGAAACCAGTGTTAACTATCATCTGTTTTACATTATTGAGTTATTTAAGGAAATAATTAAGTAAGTGAATGTTTTTAGAAGTATAGCAAGAACTGGGTAGGCAAAGGTGGGTCTAATCATGGTATAAATATTGTTATTTTGAGTCTGCTTTGCTTTTCTTTGAACAGACAAAGAGAGGTATTCACTCTTTAACCAGGGTTTCCCAACCTAGGCAATATCACCCACCAGTGGGCAATTTCAACTGTTGGGCAGGCTATGAGCAACTGAACAGAAAATGGTGGAGATCAGAAATTATGGTGAGTAATAACGTATTTTGAGTATTAAAAATTATTTCCAGATATACTATATTCACAGAGGTGTAACATGAGTCTTCATGATAGGCATTGTGCTGTGCTAGACAAATTTTATCTCCAGAATCTATCTTGCATATTTATAAGTCTACTATTCATCCATGCTTAGAATACAGATGTCGCATCTGGTCCAGTTCTCTCACTGTACATTTAGAAATATTTGATAAAAACCAAAGAATATGCAATATTATTGGTCCTGACCTGGCATCTTGCCTTCAGTCACTTTCCCACTGCCATAATGTAGCTTCTCTTTAGATCTTGCAGGTGAGTTATTGTTGGCAATAAGGTTAGCTGTTTTAAAATTTTTATAGTAGATAATCAATTTAATTTTCTTGTTCTTGTTGATTGGGGTTGTGTATTTCTTTATGTTTTTAAAGGAAAATTCATCCTACATGTATTTGGCTTTTATAAAAGATGGTAATGTTATTATTTTCATCTTTATGTTCAGTATTGCTATTAGTTACTTTATAAAGAAATAGTTTAATCTGGTGGTTGATGAGGTAGTTAGGGAAACCAAAAAAAGCAAAGTGTTAACTCTTTTTCATAAGATAAAGCATGGGATGAGAAAACACAAGGTCAGAATTAAAAATAGACTTGTGGGTTTGTCTTGTTCAACCAATTAAGTGTCAGATCTATGCAAAATAGAAAATTAGGCTCAGAGGGTGGAGATGAGGAAGTTATATTTTCATAACATGATAAACCAGAATGTAGAGAGGTCATCATTGACAATTGTGGAAAGCATGTAACAAATGTATCATGATTGTAGACAAATATGACATGTTCAATTTTTTATAAGGATGCTGAGGGTAGGGGTAGAAGGATAATCATACTTATTATAAAACCGAGGTTGAGTGTGTCTGTTTGTTTATATATTGGATCGGATTTCCTACATTTTTCAACCAATTTCAACAAAACTTCACAGGACTATGTAAAATTACCTTGTGGTGGTTCTGACAGTGCCAAAATTTGGAAAAACACAATTGTTTTTTTTTTTGAAATCAATTTGAAAACACTATTAAAAATTAAAATCATATAGAATGAAAGGGGGACAACTCATATCGAATTATACTTATTATAAAACCCAGGTTGTTTGTTTGTGTGTATGTGTGTGTGTGTTCATTTATATATGGGATCGGATTTCCTACATTTTTCAACTGATTTCAGCAAAACTTCATTTTTTTTTTTTTGGCAGGTAGTGTTTCTTATTGTCTTGCACACTTTTTTCTTTATTTTTACATTCAGAATGCTTTAAAAATTCCATTTACAAGACAATTGTTTATAATAAAATTGAAAAATTCTATTCAATCGGTAGACTCATAACGATTGAAAACAATATTTTTGTTTGGGTTTGGGTTTGACCAATTTGTAAAAAAAACCCCCAAAAAACAACAAAAAAAAGACATGCGTGTCTGTCAACCTTAAACAATAATCTTTGTCAATTTTATTTTTCAGTCTTTATGATGGTCGATATTTGATCTATCTCTTATTGTTACATCCCCGGGCAATGCCGGGCTCTACTGCTAGTCAGATATAAAGTTAATTTCAACAGAAAAAATTTAATATTCAGGAAGCTTCTTAAAGGAATATCTCTATAAGATATTAATAATACTAACTGGACGGCAATAAATAGAAATACTAAATCTGAATAAACAAAATAAGATAATTACTGAACACAAGGTCCAAATTGGTGTCTACATGTATCCATAAACCCATGCATCTTCTAAAAAATTAACCCTGATTAAAAAAGACTTTAAAAATAGATTTTTATAAATTAATGTGCAAATCCATCTGTCTCTTGGAGACAATGGAGTAACAAATGATATTCTTTTTTTTTTATTTCTAGATGATGGAGTTACATAAGCCTCTGGTGACAGTTTTCCCACTAAAAAGTTTCTCTCAGGCACCTGAGCGCAGATGAAACTGGATGACATGGAGATAGAGGCTGTCCTTACTTTTCTCCTGGCTCTCTTTGCTGCCTGCTGATCTTCCCTCGCAGCTTCTGCAGTCGTGACACCATCACTGACTGTGGCTCTCCAAAGCTGACAATCATCAGCCACAGCCTCCCGTGTGTTGGGGGTTGATGTTTTGTATTTATACTTCATGTCTCATTTGCAGACATCCTTGAAGCAAAAAAGGCCTTTGTAATTGATAAATTTCACATCTCCATACAGGATGATTCTTATCTGCAGCCGGCACATATTTTCAAAATTAATATACATGCCCCAGCCATCTGAGACGTCTTTTTCATATCAAGACGTGAACAGGCTGGGGATGCCAATGTTGAAGGACCTTTTTCTGTGTTAAATATATAAATATATTGCCATAAAATGTGCAGGAGATGTCTGAGTCAGTGGAATATGAAAGGTGTTTAACCTCTTCTACTGACTTATAAAATTGTCCAGGACTTGCTGCCATGCAGAAGGGGTGCTTAGGACACATGCCCAGTAGATTTTTATTTTATATGTTCTCCGTCAACTAGCTGTTGTTCCAGACATGCTTGTTTAGCTTATTAATGACTGTTTTAACGCTTTCCTTTCCTGGAGCTAATCTCGAATTTGTCCAGAGACAGGGGATTTTTGGAGATGATCAACTCAAGGTAGGTGAAAAATTGTCCACCACCTTGAGGTGCATGCCGTATTGGTTAATAAACAAGGAGGCAATGTCTTAAATGGAACATGTTGGTCTTTTTGAGGCTGATGGTCAAAAGCTGAACTAATTCTTGCAGACCGCCCTCCGTGTGGAATGTCAGTACAGTGTCATAGGCAAACAGCAATTCATGAATGAGGACCTCATGGACCTTGGTCTTAGTGCACAGTTGGGTGATGTTGTAGAGTATGCTGTCCGCTCTAGTGTGGATGTACTGAACACAATGTCCAAATTGGTGTCTACACGTATCCATAAACCCAAGCACCTTCTAAAACACACTGACCCTGATTAGAAGAGACTTCAAAATAGATATTACAAATATTAATATAATATCCAACAACTTTCAATATTCTTAGAGACCATCATTAATTTCTTTATATCTATACACACATACAATCCAATATTACTGTACTTGATTAATTTATAACATGTCTGTATATATAATTTCATCTTTATAAGTACATTAGATTGCTAATCCTGACCGATTATTTTTTATTTTTTTTATATTTGCACCCTTATGTTATATTTCTACCCTGTGTTCTAGTTTAAGTTAATTATTATAACTAGGGTATTTTAAGTAAAAATAGAGAGTTATCACCCTTGATATATTGTTTACGTTTGACTCCAAATTTAAATTTAAATAATTTTATAATTTTTTTGTATTTATTATTTTTTTAATTGTTTGCATTTCAAACTTAAGAATATGAATGGTATAAATTATTAATAGTTAATTCTAATATTTTACACAACAATTATTAAATAAATAAGTTTTAACTTACAATTTTGAATCATCACCATAAGGACACAAACTCCATTAAGGTAAAACATATTTGCACCTAAAGATTGCAAGAACTGAATGAAACTTAGTTGTGCTATCAACGTTGGATATTATGTATATTTATTAACATATATATATATATATATATATATAATTATTATTTATAAAAAATTATAACATAAGTATGTTATAAAATCACAACAAAAATAGCCATTTTGTTTCAACACACTCTGTGTCTTATCAAGTGATGATGTTGAAAAGAAAAGAAATGGTTTTAAAAGTTTCAGATTAATTAACGATCTTACACTAGGGGAAACATTGTTACAAAAAGCTAGAATAACCAATCAAAAACCAAGTATAGAAAGATTCAAAAAATGCTTGACAACGAAATCATGTTATAATAGCTATTCAGATCTTTAAAATACGTGTAATATTAAAAATAATTTATACTAACCAATAATTATAAAATTATATGATAAATTTAATATTAAAATTAAAAACTGGCAATTTTAAAATCCAAATTTAATCACTATTAAGTTTAAAAACTACAAAATTATTAAGAAAAGAAAAAAATATATATGTTTATTCAATTCATTTCTTCATTGAAATTATGTTCGACAAGACAAGACACTACAATATATCCGGTCATTTGACAATACATGTATATATATTTTTTTTATTTTTCCTTTCTTTTCCTTTTTATTTTAAAGTTTGTGAATGTGGTCTTAAACTCACGCGCAAAACAACAAAAACACAATCAGATTATAATACATAAGCACCCAGACATAATTAGATATACACACACACACACACACACACATACACACACACAAAAAAAAAAGGCGACAAGACATGAACATCTCTACAGCCCTTTATGAAAAAAGGAAACGTGGAAACCAACACCTATACATACACACAGTTATGTATGTATATATACACTATGGTTTGAGACCACCCCCGTTCATTTTTTATTGGCCCAAAAAGTAGTTGTTTTATACTTTAAATAAGAGAAAATTATATAAGCTTCGTATCGTGGCTTTAGTTTCGGGAGAAAATAAAGACAAAAACTGTCCAACATTCGGATATTTTATATTATGCTGTTCCATCATCAGGGTGGTTATATGAACATTACAACAAAGATGTTTGCTATCAAAGATGACATCCTGCTATGTTTACATAGAAGTTTGCTATGTAATGATAACGGTTGTGGAATAGCAGATGCAGATTGTAAATTTGTAATGTGGTTCATTGAAATCATACATGACCACATGAGAGAAAGAAATTTTATCAATGGAACCATGTGCTTTTAATTGCCACTATACAAAGCGTAGAACGTCTCATGATCAAACATAATAGACATTCATTGTCTGTTACATTTAACATTATATGTTTCAATAATGATTTAAATATAATACACTATATATATATATATATATATATATATATATAAGAAATATAGTCTTAAAATGTAATATTTATGGGATAAAGTGCTCAATATCTGAGATAGAGCGTGTGTAAATATAAAAGTGAACATAAAGTCAACACTTAGAGGCGACAGTCTGTTTCATAAATATGCAATTAATGGCCATGTGTGCTGTTATTTTCCTCGGCTATTTATACAAATATATCGGGTCAGTGGTGCATTGAAATGGTAGTCTATTATGGCATGAAATTATTTTTTACGGAAGTCGTTTATTTATTTATTTAGGTTAAATTATTTTGCAAAACAAAATTCTCAAACCAAAACAAAACTATTAAATAAGTGATATAAACAAATTTTTTTACGTTAATAAAAAAAAAAATTTTATTTAAAAAAAAAGTAAATAAATAAAATAAGAAACAAAAAAAATAAAGTTAAATAAAAACAAGCAAAATAATTTAACCTAAATAAATAAATAAACGACTTCCGGTAAAATAACCGCCATAATAGACTACCCACAATGCACCACTGACCCGAAGATATGTATAAATAGTTGGAAAATAACAGCACAACGTAAATGACGATTGCATATATCATGAAACAGACTGTCGCCTCTAAGTGTTGACTTCTATGTTCACTTTTATATTTATATATATATATATATATATATATATATATATATATATATATATATATATATATATATATATATATATATATATATATATGCAGGTTGATAACAGAAGGTTATGTTCTATAATTTTAGTATTCAAGAGAAATATGCAAACGGAAATAAAATTCTTTTTTCCCTTTCCTATTGAGTTAGTCTACTATAGCATGTTTTATGCTGTTTACTTGTATTTCATTATTAAGCAAGGTTTTTTTTTACTTTGCATTAGAACAGCTCTGACATGTTTATGATACCTGACAATCTTGACCAATATGTCTCTATCAAATTTTGCAAGATCTTCGAAATGCTTCTCATCAGGCTTTTTTGTAAACATTCTTTAGGTCAAATACAGGTCTTTGAGTAGCATGTGCTTTTCAAGGTCACTCAAGTGTCAGTTCAAGATAAGCCTGCAGGGTGATCATTCACTGACAAAATGTCAGAAAATGTGAAAAAAAAAAATTGTGAACTCATCCATAAGAATCATTGTTGAATAATCCATCAGCCCTCACACATGATCAGAATCAGTTATGAAATCTATCTAAGGATCCTCACTGAAAACATGAATATATTAAGTTAGGTCATAAGTAATTTCAGTTTTGGAGAATCAATTGTAATGATGAATGCATCATTCTAACAACTAATCATACGTGGATTTTTAAAAATAAATTTGAAATACACTAACATACCATGGTGTAATTGGGTTCACTCTAACAGATACCAAAGTAAGCTTTATAATTGGTGTCAGCACAGAAATTAAATCAAAAGACCTAGGAGCCCCAAGGGTTGACCTAGAAGGTAACCTTATAGCCTCCAAGTGCTGAATTGGGCCTCAAAAGAGGTTGGTGAGAGTGTGGGTTACCCCACCTGACTTTACTTAAATGTCATTTTAAGCCTATAAATAAGCCTATAAATAAGCTTATAAATAAGCCTATAAATACAGTGCTGTTTGATAAAAGTGACTCACCTGATTTTTTTTACTAAAAATATTTTTGTCTATTGTTTTTGGGCTTAAAATAATTTTTAATCTTACTAATATAAAGACCCCTTCCTGACCACCTAGGAAAAAAGTTTATTCACCCCAAGGTATTCTATTGATAATTATAAATTTGGATATAAATGAGATTCAGGAAAAAACTCTGTGCAAAAAAAAATAACTTAGATATCGCATTCTAATGATTAAACTGGTAAATTTAAAGAGCTTTTGACAAAATATTGAAAACTATTTTACAATACACTCAGAAAAATATTCTAGAGAATTCTAGAACAGCTTAAATTAAATCTAGAGTATTCCAGAATATTCCGGAAAGCCTCATACAGTATAAAAACAGCTTGAAATAGCCACTCAAGTCACTAACCATATGAAAGGGTACAAACATGCATCAGAACCACTTAAGGCATTTATTATTGCCCTCTCAAAAGCTGGCAAGTCTACACGAGAAATTGCTATAACCTCACAATCAACTCTCTCAAGTGCTTAGGGCACATAATGATGCCACTCCTGCTCCAAGGAAGGAAACAAGGGGAAGAAAGAAAAAGATTGATGATAGAAGTGGCAGGGTAATCAAGAAAGAAGATGCAAAGAATAAAACTATAATTAGCCAAGAAATTGCAGCCAGTCTAAGCAAAGGGGAAGGTGTTAGTCTTGCCTCTTCAACAGTCTGTCAGAACAAGGTTACAAATCTTGTTAGAACAAGGCTATAAATCTTGTACATGAAGGTTTAAGCCACTAATAAGCAAAGCCAACAAAGCCAAGAGACTTTAATGAGCTCATTATTACAAAAATTTCACCGTAGAAGACTGGAAGAATATTGTCTTCTCCAATGAAACAAAAGTTGAGCTAAATTCAAAGGTTAAGGTGAGTCACTTTTATCGAACAGCACTGTATTCTCGGTCATTCTCTCTCCTTTTTCAAAACTGCGGCTATAAGATGAAGTTGCATCTTCACTTTAGTTTCAATATATTACTTTTCTCACAGACTTCTTGTACTCAAACACATACATGTCTATCATGTAGGCCTACACACATTCTACAAACACACATTTTCTAATTTAAATGTTTTTCCATACGATCCGAATGGAGAGAAACCCTGACCAAACACCTCAAGTCAGGGGAGGAGAAGCTGACACAAGTTGCCACAGAAAGGCGGGACCACAGAAAGCAAAATGACAGCTCCAAGAGACCAGAGACACATGCAATCTCTGCAATAGAGATTGTCACTCCCACATCGACCTCTACAGTCACAGACATTGATGCTCCAGCCAAGCAGACAACTTGAACGTTAACATGGTCAACTCTGACTGATAGAGGCCTACAAAGATTTACAACAAAAATATTAAACACTATTTATTTATTAGATTGTTTATTACAAGGTTCATTTGATTTATTTGGTTAATTTTATATTTATAAGATTCTAAAATCTAATACAATTAAAACCAATGCAATGCAATATTTATCATTTAACAATTTATAAAAAAAAATTATTAAGTTCACCTTGCCAATGAGATGGCATGATATAGATGAAAAGCTAATAACCATTATCTGAAACATTTTTCTGACATGGGTTTCTTTCGACTAACTTTTTCAGATGTTGATTTTCAATTACAGATGGACATTCTCTGACACCTTCATCTTCAAGACTCGTATCCCCACTGTGGAACTTCAGAAACCAGTGACGTACTGTCCAATTACAAAGAATATCCTTCACCCTATCTTCTGTTAATGTTGGCAGCAGTTTGAGAAGCATTACAACCAAGATTGGACTAATGCAAAAAAAAGGAAACCCATCACTTCTTTTTTCATGTTCAAGATGGGAAGTATATCATTTTTTAACTTAATTTCTGAAAGAGATTGATATAAAATTAACAAAGAGGACACCTTAATCATTAGAAATGAGTAATATATTTTTGTGCATCTATTATAAATAATTATCTGAGACATTTTTCTTACACTTTGATGTGGGTTTTGTTAAACTAGTGTTTTCAGATGTTGATTGTCAGTTGCAGATGGGACGTCCCCTACCACCTTGATCTTCAACACTCATCTCCTGACTACAGAACTTCAAAAACCAGCGCCATATTGTCTGACCACAAGTGAATCCCTCACCCTATCTTCTGTTAATGCTGGCAGGAGAATCATTGTGTGAGGAATATTTTTTAAGTTAAATTCTGAAAGAGATTGATATAAAATTAACAAAGAGGACACTTTAATCATTAGGAATGAGTAATACATTTTTGTGCAACTATTATAATAATATATTAGAACACAATTAAAAGTTTTATTCTAAAATCAAACATTTTCTGAATAAGATTAGGAAGGAGATTGATATAAAATTAATAAAAGAGAACATTTTAATCATGAGGGATTTTTATGCAACTATTATAATATATTAGAACACAAAAGGTTTATTCTAAAATTGGATATTATTTTCTGAACAATCTAAAACATAGAGTGGGGTTTGAATAAGTGATCGTACAGCAAACAAATGCTTGTTATTCTCACTTATAACGAATGAAAACCTCAAATAACAATGTTATATATGTATTTTGAGGCATAGAATCAGAATCTGGAATTTAAAATTAGAAATTCATCAATAAGCGATAGTTATGCACATTTTTATATTTCGAATAGTGGAAAAAGTGTTTGTATATTATCAATTTTTGCATTATAATAGGGTAGATTTATGTTGTACTTCAAAGTAGAAGATTCTAAACTGTTCTAGAATATTCTCAGTAACTATATTGCAACATTCAGTTCAAAATTGGATCATTCTGCAGTCACTGTTCATTGATAACAGTTTTAATAATGGCTAGATGTAAGGAAATGACTTGTGCTCAAAAAGAGCTAATTTTTAAGCTATGGAACAATGGAAAAGGTTACAGAAACATCCAGTGACACAAACATACCTTTTTCAACAATTGGTTCATTTATTGCAAGATTTAAAAGACACAATACTGTTGAGAACAAAGGCAGACCTGGTGCTCCCAGGAAGATCTCTCCCAGATTATGAAGAAAGTTAATACGACAGATCCAAAATAACCCAATGGCCATCAGACAAGACCTTCAGAATGATCTGAGTTTGTCAGGAGTTAACGTAACTAAGCAAATGATTAGTAATGAACTACACAGAGATGGTATAAAGTCATGCTCTCCAAGAAAGACACCACTCCTTCTGAAACAGCATAGAAATGCCAGTTTCAAATTTGCGACAGAGCATGAAGATAAGGAAAATTCTTATTGGGAAAGAGTTCTTTGGAGAGATGAGAGTAAAATTGAGTTGTTCGGTCGCAATTCCCTGAATCATGTATGAAGGAAAGACAGCGAAGCATATGTACCCATGAACACCATACCAACTTCAAATTTGGTGGGGGGTAGTATCATGCTTTGGGGCTGCTTTTCGATGCAAGGTGTTTGCAAACTAGTAATTATAGATGGTAGGATGAATGCAGAAAAATATCAACAAATCCTAAGCGAAAATTTATTGCTTTCTGTAGAGAATCTTGGGCTTCCTCCTGATTGGATCTTCCAGCAGGACAATGATCCCAAGCATACTACTAAGAGTGCGAAGAATTGGCTTGCTAATAACAATGTTGACATCTTACAATGGCCCAGTCAGTCACCGAATTTGAATCCAATAGAGAATTTATGGCGGTTTTTGAAAAATAAGATCCGTCATAGAGGTCCAACAAACATCAAAAACCTGAAGACAATTATTCAGGAAGAATGGGACAAAATACCTACTAAAGTATGTGAATCGTTAATTAAACACCACAGGAAGAGATTGGTTGCTGTTGAACTTAATAAAGGCTTCGCTACAAAATATTAAATGGAGAAAACATGTTTTTGTTCTGCTATACGATCATTTTTTAAACCCTAAAAATTTAAATATTGCAATATTTTCTTAACCACTTACTCTTAATTTGTTTTTTGGTAGACCCCCACCACCATAATCACTCAATGAAACAAAAGCTTATTTTATTTTTTTATATACAGGCCCTCAGAGTGGATTGCTCTGCCGGAACTTGCCTCTGCTGTGGAAGAGCATAATATTGTTAATCCTTCCTTTATATATAATCCTTATATAATTTAAATATTAAATTAATTTTATTATTAATATTTTATTTTTTGAATATTTTATATTAATTAATTTATATTAATATTTTATTTTATTAATATTTAAAATTAATTTCCAAATTTATTATTAATATATTAAATCTAATTTATATAATATTCAAATATATATATATATATATATATATATATATATATATATATATATATATATATATATATATATATATATATATATATATATATATATATATATACATATATAATCATATATATATATATATATATATATATATATATAATCATATATATATATACATATATATATAATCATATATATATAATCATATATATATATATATATATAATCATATATATATATATATGTATATATAATCATTCCTTTATATATTTTTTTCAGTTTTTATTCAACTTTTACAATTCTATAAAACTTTTACACTAGTACATATATAGGCCATCTGCTGCTGAAGAGGTTAATGCTATTAATCCTTCCTTTATATATAATCCTTATATAATTTATATATTAAATTAATTTTATTATTAATATTTTATTTTTTTGATATTTTATATTAATTTATATTAATATATTAATATTTTAATTTATTAATATTTATTATTAATTAATTTATATTAATCTTTTATTTTGTTTTTATTAGTAATTAAAATTAATATTATTATTTATTATTAGTATAATAAATTATAACCTTTTAGAATTTTCCAATATATATATATATATATATATATATATATATATATATATATATATATATATATATATATTTTATTTTAGATAATTACACCAACATGGAAATAAACACTACATAAATGCAATCATGTTTTCATGTGTTTTCCAACACATCTCATCAGGTGTTAGTAAATTTACTGATGCCTGATGAGATCTGTTTAGTACACATTGAAACATGATTGCATTTATATAATTGTTGACTTTCATGTTGATGTAATTATCCTAAAATAAAAATACTGCTCTTTTATTTTGAACTGAGCCTGTTTTAAATCAATGTTACAAATGTTGGAATTTATATTCAATTCGTCCTCATTTCACATGGATATATATATATATATATATATATATATATATATATATATATATATATATATATATTTGATCCGTTTTTTTATATCCTTCTCAGTTTTATTCAACTTTTACAATCAAATCATAAGATACATTAAAAGTGACTTGCATCACTTGATCTCCTTTTCTGCTAGTTTTAGAGTCGTTTTTCTATTTTTAGTATTTTAATATGGCATTGTTTACTGTAGAAATTCCAATTTGACTCCAGTTTGAAGGAATTAACTATTCGCCCATAGCTGGGACGCTAACTGGTGCTACCACTCCAGTTCGGGGTGGATCTGTGAACAACAGCAATTAATAAGTGGTTCCATGAAAACCTCCTGATCAGAGGCCTTGCTGCCAAATGTAGTTTATCATCATACCCAGGATGCCCCCCACTGAGTTAGGTACTTACTAGAGAGGTACAGTGAGCCAAACATTTCAGCATCTTTACCGAATCATATGAAGGAGCCTGAATTGAATTTAAGTTCCACTAGGTACTCGACACCTATTTATCAATGAAAGTTCTGGGTTTGCTCAGTGATGATAGAACATCACTAAGATGCTTTTATTTTGAAACTGGTTAATTAATAGATTATATTCTGATAATATGTCTACTAAAATTTGAATCTGTTTGTTTGTCTTATAAAATCTTAATTTATGCAGATTTTAAAACTTTCTTCACAACACCATAAATCTTAGTATGATTTAGAAAAAATATAAATTGATTGAGATGAAATGATTTCAGTTTTTAAGCCAATATACTATTGTCTCTAAATTAAGTGACATAACTGTATATATGTATGTATGTAGATATATATGCATGCATGTATATGTGCATATTAGATTTATATGTATTACTTAACTATGTATGAATGAATGCTTGCATTTTTGTATGCAGATGGGAGTATATTCTACAGTAACTGATTTTGGAGCAGCAACTAAAGATCTGGCTGGGATGTAACTTCCATTCAGATGATATCTTAGAGATAAGGTTTGGCATTCAGGATTTCCTAACTTTAAGAGAAAAGAATGAAAATACTCAAGAAGCTGATAGAATAAAATGAAGAAGAAAATAAAGAAACTGGGGGAAGAAAAAAAATGAAGAAAAATTATAAAAACAAAGAAAGAGACAAAGGAGGAGGAGGAGATGAAGAATTAAGAAAGCAAGTGGAAAAGATGAGATAAAAAGAAAAATGAGAAAATAAGCTAGCAGAAAAAGAAACAAGAAAAAGGTGGTTAAAAATGCAGAGAAGAAAGAAAAAAAGTAAACATGAAAAGAAAGAATAGAAGAAAGTGAAAGGAAGAAGATAACAATGTTAAAACAAAAAAAAGCAATGGAAAGAAAAAAGAAAGAAGTAAAAGAATAAAAAATAGAAAAAATAGAAAAAAAGAAGCACAAATGAAGAGGTAAGAGAAAAGGGAGATAAACGAGTCAGATACTGCAGAAAAATAAAAAAATAAAAACTGAGTAGCAAATAAGACAAGAATATGATGAAATAAGATGAGAAATAAGAAAAAAGTAAAGAGGAAAAGATTTTAGCAGACAACGAGAAGAGTCAAGGATATTTTCTGATTATATGACTGAGTCACTCATAGGACATAGCTAATGAAACAGCCATGGACAGAGACAGCCAGTGAAATATTCAATGACTCAGACAACAGGTTATTTAAACAGAGTTCAGTGAAGAAAAAAAGATGGAGGAAAAGAAGAAAGAAAAGAAAAAATTAAAAGAGAAAAAACAAAAGATATAAAATATGGTAAAATAAACAAAAAATTAAAAATATATACATGAAAGAAAGAAAAAATCAAGATAAAAAAAAGTGGTGTTAAAATCAAAGAGGGAGAAAATTATTAAATTAATTAAATTAAATATTTTATTCTGATGAGCAATCACTAATTCCTAAGTAAAGTTTCATTTTTTCTTTTAGAATTGTCACTTGTGTTGAAGCAAGATTATTTATAATAGGCTAAGCTTGCATAATAATGCCATTACTCTTTCTTTCCTTTTCATTTTATACTAGTGAAAGGTTTTTGTTCAGAATGACTGGCAATGGGACTGTATATAGACAGGAGCAGTTTTCAAGCATTTCCCAAAAAAGGTATCTTGTTCATGTGATGTTTTCTAGATCAATGTCATTCATGACTCAAATGAAGCAATATATTCAGTAAAATAAGAGAAAGAAATATAAATGAAAATGAATGAAATGAAAGAAAAAATAGAAGGGAAAGAAAAAAAGAAATAAAATTGAAAATTAATAAAAAGAAACAAAGAAAAACAGAAGGCAATAATTATCATTGAAAATGAAAAAAAGGAAAGAAGAAATTCAATCGAAAATGAATGAAAAGAAAGAAAAACAAAAAATGAAAAAGTAAGAAAGAGATTTGAAAATGAAGGAAAAAAGATATACACTTGGAAATGAAAAGAAATGAAAAGAAATAAAGGAATACAATTGAAGATGAAAAGAAAGAAAAACAGACAAAAGAAAGAAAATAAGAAGAAAAGAAGAAATTCTATTGAAAATTAATGAAGAGAAAGAAAGAATGAAAAATGAAAATGAATTAAAAAGAAAGAAAGTTGTGAGAAAACAATATATGAAGGAAAGTAAAAGGAAAATGATAAATGGATAATCAATTTCAGTTGAATAAGTGAGAAGGGAAGATTAAACAAATACATGAAAGAAATAGTATTGATGCACATTTCTCTGACACACACACACACACACACACACACACACACACACACACACACACACCTATCTACACACCCATACACTAAAAGTTGGGTTGAAAATATAAACATAAGAGAGAAAAATATACTGGTTGGTAAATACAGACTAACAGTTTTAGATAAGTAGCTACGAACACACACACAACACGTGAAGATAGATAGATAGATAGATAGATAGATAGATAGATAGATATGAAGAGAATAAGATAGATATGAAGAGAATAAGATAGATAGATAGATAGATAGATAGATAGATAGAAGATAGATAGATATGAAGAGAATAAGATAGACAGATAGATAGATAGATATGAAGTGAATAAGATAGATAGATAGATAGATAGATAGATAGATAGATAGATAGATAGATATGGAGAGATTGAAATAGATATGGAGATAATATGATAGGTATGAAGAGAATGAGATAGATATGAAAAGAATGAGATAGATAAATAGACAGACAGATATGAAAAGAATGTGATAGATAGATAGGTAGATGTGAAATGTATAGGATAGATAGATATGAAGAGAATGTGATAGATAGGTAAATAGACAGATAGATATGAAAGGAATGTGATAGGTATATAGATATGAAGAGAATGAGAGAGAGATATATAAGCAGAAAAAGATAGAATGATAGATAGAGAGATAGTTTTTATGAAAATTTATGGCAAAGTGAAAAAAATCTTTCATTCGATGTGTTTTGTCCATTAGGATTTCATCAGACTTAAGTGATGATTATGTTGATGTGACTCCACATATGCATGGAGGAGAGGGGGGGGTGCTGAAATATAATGAAAGTTTAAACTCTGTACAGGTTATGTATCATTTAACATCAGAATGTGTGCAAACATAATGAATATGTTTACTACTTTACCTCACTCACCTAAAGTCTAGGGCAATGACGCAGTACAGGATTGTACGAGACAGAAAACAAAAGATAATGATGATGATGATGATGATGATGATGATGATGATGATGAAAAGAAAAAGAAGAAGAGCAATAGCTACTACTACTACTACTACTATAATCATCATCATCATCATTATCATTGTCATCATTATTATTATATTTCCTTTGATTTCTGGTGTATATTTATTTATTTCCAGGGTCCCAACCAGAGACCTAAGCTCAGAAATGGTATCATAACATTCTTCCACTGATCATTTAAAAAAAACAACAACAAAAAACCCCTAAGATCACACACATTTTTACATAGATAAAGCCCTTTATAAGGTGTGACCTGTACAATTTTTTATATTTCTTTAAGGCATAGGCTACCAGGAATCCCTTCAATGAGTCTATTGAAACCTTTACCAATCAATCTGAGGACTCCAACTACAACTGAAATTATTGATGTCCTCATGTGCCACATTTTTTAGATTTCCATTTCAAGATCCTTGTATTTTGATAGTTTTTTTTTTTTTTTGAAGATCTTCAAAGATACAGGGACTGGCATGGAGCACCTCGGCGTGGTGTAATGGTTAGCAAGCTTGTCTCGCTAGATCAGTTACAACTGAAAAGTGAGTTTGATCCTCACTGGATGCCCCCATACTTTCAACCTTGTGCCACATCTAAGCTATGCTTGGAAAATAACTACAGGGACTGGCATGTCAATAAGTAAGCACATTCTGTTCTTGTGGTCTTTGATCACAATATCTGGGCTATTAGCTTTGAGTCTTCTGTCTGCATGTATTGTAAACTCCCATAGATTTGTTACAGGTCCTATCTCTGTAACCAGGTCAGAGTGATATTATTATTATTTTGATTAAAATAAAAAAAAAAAAAAAACATACAAAAAAAATTTTATCAAAGGCAGAAAGGAAAGTTTGCACTAATTGACATTAGCGTATCAAGTAACAAAACCACTAATTTAATCCAATATCACCTCACCAGACAAATAGATTGATCTCCCTTCAATGGAAAAAATCATAAATTTATATAGGACTTAATGGGTAGAACCCATTTCAACTGTAGATGGAACAGGTGGAACTTATTAGAGCACAAATTTACATTAACAACAAAGAACTATTACGTTTGTTGAGGCCACAAGAGGTGTCCAAAACAAAACTCCTCTCATTTAACTAAAAGAGAGAAATTTTCCGTCTCCTCCGACATCATAACAGACGCTAGGAAGCCCTGAGAGGTCAAGGTCGCCTTTTTGTGTTCCTCTTTTCAATTTCAAGAAGGGAAGAGGTAACATCGAATCAATCAATACTTCTGCTGGGTTAAAAATATACAACGTTAGTGATTTAACTCGACAGAACAATTCTTTACATTTACAAATTTGATGAATAAATCATCATCTAAATTACACAAAAATCAAAATAACACTGACATCTCGTTTTAAATGATATATTTACCAAAATTACATAAAATATCTTGAAATTACTAAAGAGAAAATTTATTCAATAAAATCACTATTGGTTTCAAACTCTATGGCCTCCAAACAACTTCAGAATCTTGAAATCTTACGGACATTTCCTTGTTTAAGTTGGTGAATGCTGCCATAATTCTTGCCTTCAGTTCATCTTTTTTGTTACAATCAGAATTTTCTTGGTCTCTTACTCAACTGTGCCCCATTCATATTAATCAAGGAATATTGCATTCTGGGAAGTTAGGTGGCCAACTCATGTAAGGGATGATGTGTGAGATTAACATTGAACTGATTATTTGTGTAACATGGTGAACCTGTTATCTGACATAGATTTCCATCAGCCAACAATCTTGGCACTTGGCAGATATATTTCACTCAAGGCTGACTAGAATGTAGGCTGCCATGTTGGGTCTTTTGGGTTGTGGTTTTTTTGAATGGGGGGAATTTTGCCATCATTAGTGATCACCCAAACTTGCCTTTGTAATCACCATTAAGCTCATCCAACTCTTTCCAAATGTTTTCATATCTGTCAATGGTTTAGAATTTCATCTCGTAATGGTACAAACCTCATTGTCAAATAATGCTCATTGTAGTAAAGACTTTGTTCTCAAATTTTTGCAACTCAATTCAGTCATTTTCAATACTGCTGTCAGATCTCTCAAAATTTCATGCCATCTGCTAATAGTATTTTGTATAAATCCAATTAAATCGTGATGTTTTATTGGTATTTAGGAATAGAGGATAACTAGAAACTGGAAATATCTGAATAGTAACCTTTATAGACTAGAAATTTTCATTTTTTCAACATCATGCTACACCTTTCTTTCCCATTTCTCCCATGGTCATAACTATCCTCTTTTCAATAATTTAAATGCCATGTTTTAATCACCATCTTCTGTTGTTCTTGAATCTTTTATCCTTTTCTTAATGATATAACACAAATCAGTCTTCTCTCTCCAGATTGATACCCAAATACTAGAAATATTCCCATTGAGGTTCAAATGATTGCCACAAAGTCTTGAAGATTCCATCATCCAAATTGATGATAAACTTTGTTCATGGTGCAGTGTTTTTCCTGTGTCTGGGAAATTCGAAAATCTCAACTTAGAAGATTGTGCGTGAACAAAGTCAAACACAAATTATTCGGATGCAAAAAGAAGAATAAAATTTTTTCCAATTTACTTGTATTTCATCCCTCTTGTTCCTTCGATTTTTTCCAAAATTTTCTAAATAAATGCAATATTATGATATCTACAGTCATATGGAAATATGGTCAGTCGGAAAAATTATCTCATCAGTCCATTTTGCAAATTAATAAATGTCCACATTCACCATGTTTGTCATAATGTTGGCATATCAGGTTTGGTGTTCCTGCTATTCAATCGAATTCTTGAAGAAGGATTTCATTTATGTAATTTCGATTAAATGTTTGTGACATTTCGACTTTTATGGTCAGAGGATAGAAATTAATTTGCATTCATTTTTGAAGTTGCATTCTTCACATTGGATTTCAATAATGAAATTGTTAAGAAATTTCTTTTGTCAAAAAAAAACCCCCCAAAAAAATAAAAGAAAAAAATCGACAAGAATTGTTTCCAATAAATAAAAGATTTTTTTTTATTTTTCAACTAGATATGAAATTGGTGAAAATCTTTAGTAATCCATATAACCGTTTTTTGACGTTAAAAAGAGTCAAAAACGACATTTTTTCGGCATTATTTTTTAAAATAACATTACCAATTGAACTAAGTTAACAGAAGTAATTTAAATATGTTTTTTTATTATTCTTCAGTTAAGATCATGTACCATATGTGACCGCATGCTGATTCAATCATTTATTATCTTTTGCAATACATAACTTAACATCTTGTCAGGGTTACTACCATGTTTTGAATTCAGAGTTTTTTTTCTCGGGTAAACCAGTTGCCAACCAAGGCTACAGAAGAACCATATTTTTCTTTTTTTTTACCCATAAATGGAAAAGAAAAAGATGAGGATTTGTATCTTTCCCAGAGGATTTTAGCCAAAAAGGAGAAACAATGGATTTGACTGGATTTGAACTCTGCTCTCTGATTCCTGTCCAAACACTATCCATTCATCGGTTATTAACGATTCTTTTATTCTGTCCTATTCGAATCCCATCATGCCTTCTCACAAATAAGCACTTGTTATATCCAGGTGCTGTAAGTTTTTGAATCACACAAATTAATGACTTCAAGAACATTAATCAGAGTTCAGTTCAAATTTTTTGATTTTATATTAAATTCATTTTATTTTCAAATACAATTCTTCCTTTTTTTTTCACCCTTTCCCCCATAAAGAATTTATGCATTAAAACTTGTATCATTAAAGTATTATTTTCAAAATATAAGTATGTTTTATAAAATGTTTAACACTGAAACTTCACTCTAAAACTTTCTGACAAGGTTCAAATCTCTCTTTAATCTTCCTCAAAGACTTCTCGGACACTATTAGTAATATAATTTTAAAAACACCGATATAATAAAATCATCTATATTTAGAAAATTTTAAAAGCCTTATTAAAATTTAAAAAAAAAAAAAACAACAAAAAAAAATATTAACTTTGAATATGGACCCAAATGTCTTGATAATTAATTTGAATTCTTTTTATTTTTTTAAACATTTTATTTTTTTTTATTTTTATTTAATTTGTTTTTTTTATTTAATCCTTTTTTAATGAAAAAAATAGCGACAAGCTATTTACCAAAAACAAGAACATTCTGACAGTTTTAAAAAAACTAAAATAAAAGAAAAAAACCTGGAGATGGAAATATAAAAAAAAAAAAATAAAAACACTTTGTTTGTTCCGTTTCAATTGAAATTTGGGTCTGAAAAGAAGGATTGTAAACAAAATAAATTTAAAATATCCCTATATATATATATATATATATATATATAAAAATATATATATATATATATATATCTATTGAAAAATTTTTATTTTAAAATAATAAACGTCTTATGTTTAATTAATGTGGAAAAACAAAAAACATCAGTCTCATTTAATTAGTAAAATATTATTGTCTTGGAATCCTTCAATTATTTAACAAATGCCAGTGAAAAAAAAAAGTAAAAAAAACATAATAATAATTATATTATTTGGTTGATTGGTAATTTTTGAACATGTCTTGAATGAAGCTGGCTGAGATTTTCTCCAATCAATCTATTTTATTTATAGATTTGGACCTGATGATAAAAGTGTCCTTGGACAATTTTGCTGTCTATCAGAACAATTGTTTGCCCAATGAACGTGATAAATCCCATATTTGTTATTTGAAAATATATATATCAATTAAATATATATATAAAATATCCATAAGAACTATTTCCAATATTTATTCCCAACTCTACAGAATATAAGACACGTTGACAATAATTATAATATATATAAATATATATTTATAATAATAATAATAAAAAAAATAATAAAAATATAAATCTACAGACTTATAACGTGATGCAAAACAAATTATATTATACAATGCATCTGTTTTGTTGAACTGCTTTTTTTGTTGATTTATTTTTAACCATATAATCATAACCCATTGAACACTGGGCGCAAACCGTCTGATTTTTTTTAAAATCAAATCATTTCAGCTCTGTCAAGCTATGGACTTATCGATTCATTCATCTATTTGCATATGTAAATTTCTTGTAAAAAGTTTGAAATGAATTTATGTATATATAGTAAAAATAATATGGCGAATAGCAAATTTATTTATTTTTTTAAGAAAAAAGGTGGCATTTTATTAGGCCATTGAAATTCAGTTTTGTACATTCTTTCATATATATATGGAAAATGAACTATTTGAATAAATGCCTGAAAAAACTCATGCAGTATTTATATTTTGAATTACCTATTCAATATTCAGCATTCTCAAAAATTTCTGTCTGACGAATTAAAAAAATTTATCTGATGAACAACATTTCCGCCCAGAAAAACACAGCATTCAAAACCTATGGACAAATTAATATAATTGAGAGAATAGAATAAAAAGTTCAGAGCAGATAACATTAGAAAGATTTTAGAGTTCCATGAAAATAAGTGGATACAACGTTTAAAACACACTATCCAGCTGGGCTAAACCATAAATTTAACAATATAGATAGTATTAATATATAACCCAACAAATCAAAACCTACCCACATTTCTCACCCACACAAGACAGACATGCTTACGGAGGTGTTGAGGCCTCACACTTATACACACACCCACACGAATATACACACTTACACACATCATCATACTCACTCACTCCCTAATGAGCCAAATGATAACACACACCCACAGCAATACACACGCTTACACATATCATACTCACTCACTCCCTAAGAACCAAATAACACACACACACACACACACAACAGAGACACATCCCCTCTCCAGGAACCAATAAAACTGTCAAACTGACCAAAGGGAATTCAGAGCAGCATGGATCCATCCAGCTCTTATCTCAAATAACAACTTAAAAGAGACTGTTTGACCAACACAAGGAAATGTTAAAAGATTCATGTTAAAAAAGAAAAAAAAAAAAAACAAATGAAAACTACAGACAAAAAGTTCATTTTCTCCATCAAGACATTCATTTCTGTAGTTTACTGCTACCAGCAAGCAGAAATATTTCTTCTCCCGATGATGGCCATTTTGGCCGAAACTAGTCGAGGAATCTAAATGAAATAATAATAAAAAAAAAACGAAAGAATATTAATCTACAACCCAGTGTGTCTGAAGATTTTAATTTTTAATTTTTTTATTGTTCAATATATATATATATATATATATATATATATATATATATATATATATATATATAACAGATGGAGTAAAATTCCACTATTCATAGCATTTATTTTTTAAAAAAATCAATACAAATGTAGAAACATAATTATTTTATTTGTGTTTTTTATAAAATATAATTTTAAACCTAAAACATTTTTGTTTAATCGATACAAAAAAGATTCATGTTTCAATTTTTACTTCTTCATGTGTGATGGAAAAAACTGGTGATTGAATGATTTTAAAGAAAATTTACAAAGTGTTACCTTATTTCTGATATATTTAAATATGAGGGGAATATAAGGTCAAATTAAAATAAGACTTGTCTATATATGTCTTGGTTAACTTATTAAATTTCAAATCTGAACTAAATATTCAAATATAAGCTCAGAGGGTGGATATATTTTATGAATTCAATTTTTTTCTGTTATATAAACCAGAACATTGACATATTTCATTGGCAATTGTAAAAATATATATATTTATACAAATGTATCATGATTGTAAACAAATATAACATGTTCAATTTTTTGAATGGAGGTTAGGATAATCAGATGTAAATTTAACAGAAAAATTTTTGTTTTTAAATTTTAGATTCAGGAAAAAATTTCAAATTTCTGTTAATAAAATTAAAAAAAATATAACATAGTTTATCTCTTATCTTACAATATAGTTAAATATTAAAAATTATATATTACCATTTCCTATAGCCATAATTTATTAGTATATAATGGTCGACTCTCTATGGGTAATTACCTTGTTTATTCAGCTTTAATATTGCTATGTATTGCCATCCAATTAGTATTATTGATATCTTATATAGATGTTCCATATTTTTTATTTTATCTACAGGCCAAGTTGAGGAAGAAATCATCAGCATGTATTTGAGAAGACGTCAGTGCTTTTCTTTTTTATTTCACACTGAAATTAATGTATACCAATATTTTCAGTTGTTGAAAGTTTTAAAATTCATGTCCCTTCAATGCATTGTTTGGATATGTGTTGGGAGGTCAGACAATAAATAATAAATATTATTGTAATAATATATATATTGTCCTCAAAACAATGACAACATTTAAAAATGTGAATATCTGAAGACAAATGTCCCAGACAAATGAGATAAAACAGGCTTCATGTTCATTATTTTAATCATTATTCTAGACTATTGTCCCCATCTTTTTATCCATATTTATCATAACGTTTTAAAAAAATTTAACCGAAATCTTCAGGTGGTTATAAATGTCAAACTTTTTTTTTTTTTATAACTTATTTTTAATTACTGTTCTAGTTCCATGTGCCATGTTTGATGGATGTCAGTTATCATTATCTTCTTCTAATTTTATCTTAAGTTTTCCACTGCCTTAACCAGGTATTGAACTCACATATGGCACAGTGGATAAAGGCATTGGTTAGATCCAGTGACAAGACCCAAAGAGTGTGAGTTCAATACAGACTGTCTTGCTAGAGTTCAAAAGTGTACACATGGCCTTGTGGGTGATGAATTATTTTCCACCCTACAACCACTTTTCTAAAAGACAAAATGTTGCTTTATTGCTATTTCCATGTCAATTTTGTTCTGACATGTTTAAAATTCTTTGGTCTGACCAGCCCTGTTCTTTGAAACTGGGACCCAGCGTGCCATCTACATAAGGATTAATCATCCTCATTCACATTTTTATTCCATTAGTAATATGTAAGTTCCACTCAGACAGCTTCTTCCCAATAACTACTGCTTTTTGGAACAGACTCTCAACAGGATGCTTTCCCAATTTTGACAATCGGAACATTTACAAGTCTAAAGTTAACAATTATCTTTCTTACATAACCTCATGAACTTCACTTCTTGCCCTTTTTATGCTCATACAATATCACACAATAACACTCTACATTGGAGTGGCTCTTGGATGCGTTTTGTATTGGGTGAACATTAGTATAAAAACTTGGATTTTTCATATGTGAAGTTGTTTATTCACTTCTGGTCTTCGTCAACTAATGTCAACTTTAAAAAAATTTGGATTTGGATTTGAAAAGACATCATATTGCTTTTTAATATTTATTTCAAAGTCAAATTAATGTATACCAGCAGAGTGATTGAAAGTTTTACCAGAAAATGTACCTCCTAATGTATGGTTTGGATCCTGTTGGGAGGCACAATAAGATCTGCATGTGACAAACACTCTGGTTTTTCCCCTCTCTGGTGGACTGCTTATATAACTTCCTGTCATCCAATTGTTCAGCATTACATCTTAAGCTCAGCTAGATTATCCCCTTGTTTATATGTTGGAGGCAACCCCTACTATCCTTTGAGACCTGATTCTGCACCTGGTGGCTATGAGGTTACCTTGCAGGGCAACATGGTGTACATGGCTTTTTTGGTACTCTTGTGTGACACTGAGTGTGGATAAGTTTCAAGGTTATTAATTCCTCAGTAAAAAGGATTACAATTTATGTTTTTTTTTTTTTCAATTTTCATCTCTTTTTCTCACTTCTTGAGACCTTGTGACCACTGATTTGTTGCTAGGACCATACAGTTTTATATGCAACGTACATTCTGGTTTAAAAAAAAATCTGAGACATTTAGATGAAATGAAACATAATGAAATCTAAAACTCAAGCAAAAGAGATCTATTCTTGTTGCAAATTTATTACTGAACTGATGACTTCATTTTAATGATTGGGGTTTTTTTATGAGGAAAAATAGGGTGGGTAAATTGGTATTAGAATAAGTGGTGTTGGTAGAAAATATTGAAATCTTTTAGAAATTTTGTATTTCCTTTAACAGTTTGATAAAACTATGGAAATGTACTATTTGAAATCAATACCTGCAATTTTTGGTGATTTGAAAAATTTTTGCACACACACAGTTATATTTTACTACACAAAACAATTATACATTTTACATTCAAACTCAAGCACAAACAAACACAGATGCTACGCTATGCATAAATAGATACACATGGTATAAACAACTGAAATAATAAACATACAAACATTGACACACATATAAAAACACATATTAGAACCCATACATACACTTATGATCATACAAACACAAGTACATATATGCACTCAAATACATACATATATGCACACTTAGAAATATATGCATATACATACATTCAAATATATATACATATGCACATATATGCATGGCATGTACATGCATTCAAATACATACACATATGCATATATATGCATGCCTTCACATATATGCATATACACATCCCAAAACATGCAAAAGGAATATATATATATATATATATATATATATATATATATATATATATATATATAAAAATTTGAAAAGTAAGATATATAATCTGGTGTTCTTATAGATATTTTTTTTTACAAAATAGTTTCTCAATGTAAATTTACAAGAATTCATTCTCTGTAACCTTGAAAACATTAATTATGATTTTTTGCTGTGTCTTTAAAAATCAGTAATTTTAAAAATACTCCAAAATTCGCTTGAGTATTGAAATGGAACTAATGTCTTTAATTTAATTACAAAATTAAATTCAGAACTTTCAAAATCCATTTTTTGAAACATGGTTAGAACTGTGTAGCGAAAAAAAATATTTTAAATCAATTAATTTATAATATATATATATATATATATATATATATATATATATATATATATATGTACATGTACAAAAATGAATGTACAAAATAAATGTGTATAAAGCTATTCATGTATAAAATTTCTATGTGTATGTGTGTGTGTGCATCTGTGCATGTGCATCTGTGGGTGTGCATCTGTGGGTGTGACTAAAACTTAGTCACACCCAGAGATTGCATGATAAAAAAAAATGTGCTATATTGGATACACTTGGACGATCATGTCTCTTTTGGATTCATTTACTAAACAGAAGATTTTCCACAGAATATTTTGCTGTTTCATTCTTTTGCAGCAGGCTTTTTTATTTGCCAAGGTTATAGGAAAAAATCTGTCCTGCTATTCAACCCAAAGTTGGGGTGGGGAAAAGAATAAATTCATATATTTCCCAAAGTATTTGCAATAATCTTGAATTTTAAAAACCCAACTGGAGTTGGAACTCGGATTTCTCTGAATTCTTATTCCAAGTTAAGGAAATCTATTAAAAAATTATGCACATTACAGTTCTCAAAACTACTTGTTCAAAAGAAGAGAAAAAATAGAAATCTTTTTTTTGTGCTAAAAAGTAAAAATGTTCTTTAATGCCAAACTCTTTTACTCACAGAATATCTAAAAATATTCTATTTTATCAAAAGACTATCTAAAAATAATTTGCTTTTAATATCCCAGTAAGTAGTTATTTTCTTGTCAGAAAAACAATGGAAAACTGTAGTGAATAGGTCTGCCTGTCCACCCTCTTCAAATACTAATTGACAGATTATTACTTTAGTTTTGTTTGACCTTTAATAATATTTAAATCTTTTAAAAGTGTCACAAAATTTACAAATAAAATACATAACCTACCTAGTGAGCTTGAGTAAATGGATGGTAGAACAAGGTCTGGGATAGATAACAAAAAGACAATATTTTTTATTTAGAAATTGTAGAGAAATGAAATCGCAATCCTGAAAGAACATGATAAAAGAAAAAAAGAAATTGAAGTCTGTGTAAATAATTTGGATAGACCAAAAAGACAACATCCTGAAAGGAACAGTGGAAGCCACATAAAAGAAGAAGAATAGTAAAAAGAAGAAAAAAAATATAACAAGCTTGGTAAATGGATGGCAGAACATTTTTGGATAGATAAAAAAAGACAATGGATTTATTAAGAGCTACAAAGGATAGGAAAACAAGCTTGTGTAAATGGATGGCAGAACATGCTATAAAAAAAACAACCTTTAAGGACATAGTACAATAGAAGAAGAAGAAAAAGAAGAATAACAAGCTTGTGTAAATGGATGGCAGAACAGGGTTTTGGATAAATAAAAAGACAACATTTATCAAGTGCTACAAAAGATAAGAAATAGTGGAGAGCCATCACACCAGCATCCTGAAACGGAAAAAAAGGAAGAAAATGGCTATATTAAAAGCAACAGGAAAGAATAACAAAACGTTTATAATTACCATAAAGTGGTAAATTGAAAATCAAATGACTTTACCGGACACAAGGATGATTTTAAGGTTAAATGAATCATGTAATAAAATTTACATTTTCCATGTATAAAATATACAAGCATTCTTCAAGAATTTCAAGTTAAAGGATATGCTATTGTTTTGCAGTGTCAATATCTTTAGAAATGTATATTTTCATTCTTCTTTACAATAATAACCTTTTAAAGGCATTAAATTGATTTCAGAATGAAATTCTGTTTATTTTTCTTGGCCTACATTTTTAGGCTATATTAGTTAACAAAATTCAAAAATTTCCTTTAAATGCCTATCCTTGAAAGAGTGGTGTAATTAATAAATTAAGGAATTGGAGAGCTGAGTTCAAATTCCAGTCAAGTTTATTGCATTCACTTTTATGTTAAAATCCTTGAAAAAGGTATGAATCTCTCTCTTTTCCTCCCAGCTACAGGTAAATAACAGGACAAAGTAGGTCTTATAGCCTTGGTTGGTAACCAATCTAGGAGAAGGAAAACTCTGACCTCAAACCATCTGTTGCCTTGTAGTTCCCACCACTTTAGGCAAGAAGAAGGTAACTTCAAATCTGCTTCACATGTCATCCTGAAGAAAGGAAGTTGGCCCCTACTTTGAGCCGGAACAGAAAACAATGGACTCTTTGAGCTTAGTACAATGATTCGAACATGGCATGGTGCTGTTGACCTCACTGATTTTGGACCATTTACCCATGTGTATATCACTTATGGCACTTGAGATAACAATGAAAAACAGGTATCAAATGCATGTCACTAAATATAAGGATTGTGAGAACATGAAAGACAAAAGGGCAGCAATGTAGAGTGGTAACAAAAGCATTTATGATGGCTAAATGTGTAGAACATGAAAGGAATATCCAAATTATTTTCCAGTAAATCAAGGCCTGAAGCTTCAATCTAACAAGGGCCAAGAATTTGACACTGACAAGGCAAGGGAGGCAGCAAGAAATAAAGAGTAAGCTACTAAACGAGCTTGTGTAAACTGATGACAAAACAGTGATGGAGAAAGACAGTAAGGTGACAAATATTTCTGAAAGCTACATGAACCAAGTTCACCAAAGTCCTGAGGAATCATAGTACACACAAAAAAGTCATCGCCTTTGTTGTTATAGGTCAAAATAATTCCCAGAATGTTAAAAAATACAGCAGGGAGAATAAGGAAGAGAGTGATAGTTAAGAGACAAACAAAGGATGGGAAGTTGTGGAGAGCCATGATCACCAGTATCCTGAAGGAGCACAATATATAAAAGAAGTCCCCTGTAGGTTATCAAATACAATAGGAGCTTAAAAAAGAAGAGAGGGATAGTTAAGAGACAAACAAAGGATGGGAAGTTGTGGAGAGCCATGATCACCAGTATCCTGAAGGGGCACAGCATATAAAAGAAATCCCCTGTAGGTTATCAAATACAATAGGAGCTTAAAAAAGAAGAGAGGGATAGTTAAGAGACAAACAAAGGATGGGAAGTTGTGGAGAGCCATGATCACCAGTATCCTGAAAGGGCACAGCATATAAAAGAAGTCCCCAGTAGGCTACCAAATACAATAGGAGCTTTAAAAAATGAAGAGAAGGATAGTTAAGAGACAAACAAAGGATAGGAAGTTGTGGAGAGCCATTATCACCAACATCCTAATACACTAATATCTTATATACACTATATAAAAGAAATCCTCATTAGGTTACCAAATAGAACAGGGAGCTCAAGAAATATGAAAAGAAAGATAGTAAGGGGAGAAACAAAGGATAGGATGTTGTGGAGTGCCATGACCACCCACGTCCTGAAGGGGTACAGCACACATGCTATGCTTACTAGATCACTGCATTGGACTGTTCTTGTACAGTAATATTGTGCAATCTGTTGCTTATAGGTTTGATCTTTGGTGAATTCCCAACTGTCATGGCTGTGTGCCAAGCCTCATAACTTTCATCTACAAAATCACATATACATATTAATTATTTAAAGCACATCCACTTCTAAGCAGAACCTCACTTCCTTTTAGGAAACAATATTAACATCTAAATTTATTTTATAAGAATGTCTCAAAACAAAAGGATCCATACTTCATAATTTATTAGGTGTCTTCTCAAGAGATATATTTCACTGTTACAGCAAAGCAATCCTAAAATAAGAAGAAATATTAGGTTGTTTGGAAAATAATTTCCAATCTCAGAATCAACTTTAATTCGTGAAAAGAAGTGTTTAAATCAGTCAAAATAAGAACCCTGAACATCTATACATTTCTGTCATCGAGTTACAAGTTTATTTATGCATTTACAATAAAACTAAAGGTTTGGTCGCCAAGAAATCTTTGAATGCGGCTTCTGCATCTTATTTCCAATGGAATGACTTTTGATTTAAAAAAATTGTCAAGACACTTAAAAAAGAGGAAGTGAGTGGGTGAGAGATCAGGGGAATATCGTGGATGTAGCAAAATTTCACATCCTAATTGGTGAGTGTTGTGGCCTTGCAAGGGCCAGAAATAAAGACACAAAAACCGAGGAACTGAGTTAAACAAATATGTTAACAGAAATAGTAATAGAAACATATACAAACGAGAATGTTATAGCAAGAATGTTTGGTTCTACTGTCAGAGCTGACTGCTGGAGACTTCCCTCTCCAAAAGGCAGTACCTGCTCATATTTATAGCTAGGAGAGTCTATGTGTGCATGGGTAAATTAACATAACAGTCAGCTTCTGCAGTGTCATCCTAACAACATGTAGCTAAGCATTGTCATGGAGCAGAATTGGACATTGTCGATTAACCAGTGCTAGTTGTATTTTGCTTACTTGAATGTCCATTTTATCCAACTGGTGGCAGTAAACTTCGGTTGTGATATTCTGATTAGATTCCAGAAAGTTGTAATGAATAATGCCAATGACAGACCACCAGGCAGTCACTATAATCTTCTGCTGGTACAGTTTCAGTTTAGAAACTGCTTGGGTCCTACATCATGTTAAAGTCATTGAGCTGATCTTTTATGATTATCATAAAGGATCAATTTTTCATCACAAATCAATATTCAATCAAGAAATAGATCATTCAGATGCATTTCAATCTTTGATATTCACTGTATTCATGTGGAACTCATTTATCAAGTTTCTTAAAATGGTCTGATATTGTTGAAAAATGATGATATTCATTATCTGAAACATTTCTCTGAGACTTTGATGTGGGTTTTGTTAGATTAGTGATGTAATGGAATAACCTGTTACCCCCATGAGTGACTACCATACAGGTAGTAACTACCTATAAGTATCTATAAGTCAACAGACTACAGAGTCTAACCAGGATCTGTTGAATACGACTCAGACTAACGCGAGAACTACCGACCTTCCAATCGTAGCACTTGCTACTGGATTGACTTGCGACAACCTTGTGCATAACTGTTACTTTTATTCTTATTGTTCTGGTCTTTACAATAGACCTTTACTTATTTTATCCACTGCGTTTTTCAAGTATATATTCCTATTAGCACGGAATATAACAGTTAATTTTTTCAGATATTGATTATAAATTGAAGATAGATGTCCTCTACCACGTTGATCTCCAAGACTCATATCCCCACTGTGGAATTTCAGAAACCAGCACCAAACTGTCAAATGACAAGTGGATCCTTCACCTTATGCTCTGTTAATATTGGGAGCAGTTTCAGAAGAATTATGACCAAGCTTGAACTCGTGCAAAAATGTAAATGCATTTATTCTTTTTTTCATTTTCAAGATCAGGGGTTTAGTATTTATGATGGGTAGGCACAATTTCAACACCATAATATACACAGAGGACATCATGTTGATGCCAGAGAAAGAAAGCTACAGCAACTCCTACACAAAGTAGTTCTGACAAACTTTAAATTTGGTTTTAAAAAGCGATGATTAAAATTAGAATAAAGCTTAATATGATGAAAGTGAATATATATAATTTTAGTTTTTGAGTATTTATATTTCTATTGCCCCAAGCCTCCTCTTCCTCTGTGAGAAAATTGTCCAGCATTCACTGCCATATAGGAGGATTGATATTACATAGCAGTTCAGCACTCTTTTCTTTGTTTCTCTTGCTTCAAGTCTCCTCTTCATCTGTGAGGAAATTGTCCAGCATTTACTGCCATATAGGAGGATTGATATTACATAGCAGTTCAGCACACTTTTCTTTGTTTCTCTTGCTTCAAGTCTCCTCTTCATCTGTGAGGAAATTGTCCAGCATTCACTGCCATATAGGAGGATTGATATTACATAGCAGTTCAGCACTCTTTTCTTTGTTTCTCTTGCTTCAAGTCTCCTCTTTATCTGTGAGGAAACTGTCCAGCATTCACAGCCATATAGGAGGATTGATATTACATAGTGGATTATGATTTTCCCTGAGCAATTGGTATGGTGATTTCCTAAGCATAGCTTAGATGTGGCACAAGGCCCAAAGCATGGGGCACCCAGTGAGGATTGAACTCACTATTCAGTTGCAATTGACCTAATGAGACAATTTTTCTAACCATTACACCATGTTGAAGTGCCCACCAAAGAATTGGTATGATGGTGATAATAATTTCACTTAACAACCATACTTTGAAACACTATTGTCACTTTCAAAAATATCTATTTATATACAAAGACGTTAAATATACTTTTTATATATAAAGTCTGAACACATAGGTAAAAATGCATATTTTTAAGAAATTAAATTTTCAACATTTTATTGAACTGGAATATTAACAAATAATAGGATTTCCAGCAAACCACCCACACCCACATTCCCTCTATTCTTCCCACGAACCATTGCCCTGTGGATCAGACTCCCAAGAGGACGTTTCCCCAATCACTACAACCTTAACCTGTTCAAGTCTAGAATTGACTGTTATCTTCCCCTCCTATCTGTTGGAATTTTTGGGTACTTTTTAGTACTAGTGAGCTAGCCAAAATGAGCTGACTCATTTTATAGTCCACCAAGCATCGTAGAGCCAGGTCAGTACTTAGATGGGGGACCGCTTGGGAAACCTGGTACTGTAAGCCCCCAAAAGTCCAACTCTTACCTCACAGTCGGTGGGGGAACTTGTGCGGTAGTGTCAGAGCTATGCCGCCCGAACTTCGTTCCTGGTAGGGCCACCAAAGGCGGACAGGATCTGACACACACACGCCGGCTAACAAGGGCTCTGGTGAAAATCCAAGGAGCGTCTGCATCGGTAACCGGCGACTTCTGGTCGTTCCTATCTCTGCGTCTGTGGGAATCCCGCGGCAAGCAAGAACGTTATTCGAGTAGGCCTGGGTACCCTACTTCTGTAATTTATCCCAAGAATCTTCTTCTCATAAAAGGAGGAAGCCGGCTCAATCCACCCAGGGTGAATGCCGCATCAGTACAGTACAGTATAGTCCACCAAGAGAAGGGTTAACCAATCAGAAAGCTCAAAATATTCAATCCGACATATATAAAAGCAGCCATTTTTTTTTCTCCCAAAATATCTTCACTGCCAACCTGATATCAAAGACTTAAAGAATTAACAGCCACTACTTTCTCTGAATCTATGCTGCCAACCTCTGATATTAAAGACATTACGGACTTCACTGGCTTCCATATTCAGAGACTACAGAAAACATGGTCAACACTATCCATATAAACTACCTATTAACGTAACCCTCTACCTAGATTGAATCTTAGAGTAAAAAAAAAAATCATCTGTGATGAAAAGGTTGATGCAATAATTCCACATTGCCATCAATTTTAGAACATTCATTTATGTGTTCAATTAAGTGTATTGCAGCTGTGATTTTCATTGAATACACCTTCTCCTTTAGCATAACCCAGAAAAAGAAGTCAATTCTTTGTTCGGCAAAACCATGTTTAATCTGTGGAGGTAAAAAACAATAGTTAATAAGATTTGCTATGACCATGCGCATACACTCACATGTGGGTATATGCAGAGCACGAATATGTATACTCATATTGGCAGAAACAATAGACTGCTCACAGGCATGCGCGCAAACACCACACAATATAGGAAGTGTGTGTGTGTGTGTGTATGTATATATGTGTGGATGTATGTGTATACTAATTCCTTATAATAAGACAGTATGTGTGTATAGAGGTGGGGGTTGAACATGTACATGCATGTACTGGTATATATATACACATATTGACAAAAACAAAACACACACATGAACCCTGCACAGCATAGGAAATGTGTGTATGTGTGTATGTGTATGCATGTGTGTATGTATGTGTATATGTACATATATGTATACTAATTCCTTACTGACTAAAACACAAAAAAATGGAAATAGATCTAAGAACACCCAGGGGTCATTAAAAGATAAGAATATAGATATCTTCCTCACCTTTTCTTGGACCAGTCTTAATTGTTTTATTACCCTTTATGCAGAATTCTTTCACTGCCAGTTCAAGAAAGACATTTGGGTCACTAACACATAAAAAAATAATGTCTAATATCGAGAATATTTAACATCAAAAAACATAAGAAAAATTAATTCCTTTTAATAATATGTGGAAATATGCCTAATGAAGGTTTTGAGACTGGAAACATGAGTAGCAAAATTATGGCTAAATAAAGTATAAAGTATTTTTTTAAATTCCACATTACAAACAAAAACGTATGCAGTACCTCTCTTCTTTTTAATATAAACACTTTTCTCTCGTTGGAACTACTATAACCTCTTCCCTTTATATATATATATATATATATATACCCAAGTATAGGATTGGTGTATACAGAATAAATTCCAATAACCAACAATTACTATTCTTAAAAAATGTAACATTACAGATTAGAAGATATATAATTATTTATTCGAAAATTATAACATAAATATGTTATAAAATCACTATAAAAATAGCCATTTTGTTTCAACACCTCTGGTGTTTTATCAAGTGAAAAACACCAGATTTTTAAACAAAAAATGGGATTTGAAACTTGAAATCAAAACCTGATAAGACACCAATGGTGTTGAAACAAAATAGGAATTTTTTAGTGATTTTGTTTCAACACCATTTTTTTTCAACACCTCTTCATCTTATTTAACAAATAATTTTGTTTCAACAAATTTTGTTTCAAAATAAAAAATAATCTTATCATTTCGATAAAACACAAAAAATAAACGATTTAAAAAATAAAAATTTTTAATGATTTTATAATTTATATTTATGTTATAATTTTCGAATAAATAATTATATATATATATATATATATATATATATATATATGTTACTAACACTTTAAATAACACTGACAAAAGCATCTTTTGGTGAAAACAATTACTTTTTTCTAACAGGAACAACAAATGACACAATTTTAGGGGACTAATTATGAAAACAATCTGGCACACAATAAAAATATAAAATTATCTTCAATCAAATTTAGAAAATCAATTTAATTTGTAAAACTAAAAACAAATAAAATTGATCACAAACTTGGAGAAGCCCCAGAAATGGTTGAAGAAAAAAAATGATTAGCGTCGACCTAAAAATAGTCAGGAACAACTGAAGATTTCTTTTGGTCTGCACGGGGTGGGTCTTCTAAGCTTGATTGTAACTGCTTCAATAATTCTGAGCATATGCCAAAAATATACCCTGCATAATATATATATATATATATATATATATATATATATATATAAAATATATAGATAACTATACTTGTTTTGTGGTAACCCCTCAATTTTTGATTTGCCAATAATCAAATCAATCTCGAGAGAAAAAAATTTTTAAAAAGAAAGAGCTAGAAACATGAAAGTCTGTCGAAAAAATTTGCACAGATACAGGTTTGAAGCCCAAAATAAAAAAACCCCCCTTCTGTGTAAACAACTAACTAACAAAAGAGCTCAATACAACCCGTAGAATGGCTAGATAAACCTAGTGAGCCATACAAACCTACCTAGGTTTCACCTAAACGGATATATATATATATATATATATATATATAACTATGTATTTGGGCAGCAATCCCATTTTTATACATATTTCACTAAAGATGACTGACAAGGGACTACAATTAAGATTTTATTTAGTTTTTCTCGTTTTCTTTAAGTGTTTTTTTCCTAGACATAAAATGTGTAAAAATTGTCCAAATTTTGTATTGTGGTGTGGGAATGAGTCCTAATTATAGTGTCAAGTTACTGTTTTGTGAATGTGTAAACAATGACTACTATTACTAATATTACAAAGCTCTTCCCTGAATTGAGCACTGTCAGTCATTGGCATGTTTATTCACAAAGTACATTAAAATTCACCTTTCTTTCAACTGTGTGCTGATGGCTTATGGGGAAAATCTCTGACTGATGCCAAATCAGTTGGCTTTCGATCCTGGCTTGAGGCAATAGCAGAATCTAAAGCTGACTGCATCAACTGTATTAAACTATGAAACTCTCTCTATCTTAAATAAACTGAAACATTCTGGTTGATTCTCATAACTAAGCTTAGATGGGCTCGACCCACATAATCGGCATTACACCAAAATTTAAAATAGTACTTGACAGAGCTATTTGAAAAGAGATGAATTTATCCTCATAATTATTTTTGCCAATGATTGATCTCTGACAAAGGGCTGGCCAAAAGACGATTTAATAAAATTTTGTAGTATCAAGTTATTGTTCATATATATATATATATATATATATATATATTGTATTATTTATTTTTTCACTATTTTTTTATATATATATATAATGGTGATTGTTATTATATTGACATAGATTAGATGATGAGGATATAAATTTTGATTTAATTTCAATGTATTTCAAAGCTGTCACTTGTAATTTCCGTATACCCAAAAATGCTCATTGTGCTGACAACTTGCTTCTTTTTTCTTTTAATATACTTTAAAAACAATAATGTAAATCCCAAAAAAAAAAATTTTCATAGGTCAAGTAATTTAGACATTTACTTCCTTTTCTCTTGTGATTTAATTTTAAAATAATTTTTAATAAATTGCCTGTATAAATTTAAACCATTTCATAATTTTGGTCTGATGAGGCAGTTATTAAAAACTTATCTGCTAAAATAAATGTATTACTGAATTTTTCAATGATGTGTTAAGTTTTTTCTCTCTTGATGTATATATATATATATTTATATATATATGAAGAAATATAATCTTAAGATGTGCTATATTTATGGGATAAAGTGCTCATTATCAGAGACAGAGCGTGTGTAAATATAAAAGTGAACATAAAGTCAACACTTATCCTTGTTGACTTCTATATTCACTTTATATATATATATATATATATATATATATATATAGGTTTTACTCATTTTCTGAACACTGAAAGAGACAGCTAAACAATCCCTGTTGTAGATGCTTGATCATGCACATTTACATTTTTCAACACCCAGAAATTCTACCTGTGATTTATACTGCAACTATGCTGATTGGATTTTAATTACTGTTTCTGGGAGATAGTTCACAATTGCCTATTTGAACAAATCCATTAGTTTCAAACCCTCAGTAATGATGACTTCTGACTTTGTGCTGGCACAATATTGATGACTTCCAAACAGTACCATTCACCCAATTTCACTCACAAGTCTTGGATCAACCCATGGTGTGGTTTTCAGTCAGTTTCCAAAGATGTTGCATACTGAGATTGCCACCCCAGACTGATAAGATCAAAAAGTTACCTTCCTGACAAATTGACCATACTAAGATTCCAACTCAGGTCCCATGGTCAGATAGCAAATGTTCTAAACTCTCTTCCATGCACCAATATATATATATATATATATATATATATATATATATATATATATATTGTATACTTCAATCTAAACATATTATTTTCAATTGCCAAATTTTCCTGAAGCCTCTCCTGTTTATTATTTGTTGGAAATGTGCCACCATTGAGTGCCTAGAATCCAACCAAATAAGAAAGTCTCACTTCAAAACAAAATCAGCAGTTTTAGAAGTTTCAACAGTGAAGGAAATGCTGTAAACAAGTCTGAGAATTATTTACAGAGAGGCTGGTGGATCTATTACAGAAACCTATGTTAAGTGATAGATAGATAGATAGATAGATAGATAGATAGATAGATAGATAGATAGATAGATATGAAGAGGCTGAGACAGATAGCTAGATAGATAGATAGATAGATATGAAGAGACTGAGGTAGACAGATATGAAGCAGAGATAGATAGATATGAAAAGGCTGAGATAAATGTGAAGAGGTTGATAGACACATAAGGAGAGGTTGAGATAGATAGATAGATAGATAGATAGATAGATAGATAGATAGATAGATAGATAGATAGATAGATACTGATAAGCAGACAGAATGACAGACAAACAGAAAAAAATATGAAGAGACTGATTGACAGACAATAGAAACAAACACAGGTGTGAACAGGTATACAGGGTGCGATGGATAAATTGTCATCTAAATTACACAAAAATGAAAATAATACTGACATCTCATCTTAACAGATATATTTACCAAAATTACACAAAAATATCTCAAAATATAAAAGAGTAAATTTATTCAATAAAATCGCCACTGGCTTCAACCACGACCTCCAGATGACTTCGGAATCTCCTGCAACTCTTCCAGATGGTCTCTTTGTTTTAGTTTCTCCTGAAAAGGGATATGCAGGTTTGAATCCTGCTAGAGGATTTTTAAATTTGTTCCTTTTACTATCAATCTGTTAGATTCTAATCAAAATCTGATTCATATTTGATCCCAGTTCATTTTATCTGCACTCGCAAACAACATCAAAAAGACAAAAAAGTGGCCTATTTATTCCTTATCCTATTACATATGTATCTATATGTTAGTACGTTTATATATGTATTTGGTTGAGTGTTGTATTTTTATGTATGCATGTATATATTGGTAGTTGTTATTGTAGATAATGTTTATTTGTAGATATGTATGTATGTGTGTATATATATTTATGTATGTTTGTGTATGTATATATATGTGTGTGTGTTGGCACCTATTATGTATGAGTTTGTTTGTGTGTATGTGTGGGTATGGAAACTTTGGTATATCATGATTGTTTTTATTTTATATATGTAAGTATGTGGGCATAAAAATCTGTGTATATCTGTGTGTATTTAGGTTTATATGTATATGTGCGTGCATGTGTACTTGTTATCATAGATATGTATATGTGCGTATATGTTTATGTCTATATATTTATTTGTATGTATTTCTGTATGTATATGTATGTATGAGTGTATGTTTATGTGTTAATTTGTGTTTGTTAACTGTATATATATGTATCTGTGGGTTTCTTTATCCTGTTTTTCTTGCCTAATATATAATGAAGCTATTATCAACTTATATGATTAATATATTTTATTGATATTTATGGTTTGGAATTTTCGTTTTAATATATTAAATAATATTATTTTTAACCATTTTATCTTTGTATATTTGCTCCCTTGTTATAATTCAATAAATGGTTATTTTATTTAAGTCTGAAATATTGTCTGTGGATGTATGTATGTGTATCTATCGGTGTCTATGTGTATGTGAGTGTATTCACATTTAACTGTGTGTGTATAAGTGTTGGTTTCCATATCTCCTTTTTTCATAAAGGGCTGTAGAGATGTTCATGGCTCACACCCCCCTTTTTTTTTTTTTTGTGTGTGTATATCTAATTATGTCTATGTGCTTATGTATTATAATCTGATTGTGTTTTTTGTTTTTCTTTAGGTGAGTTTAAGACCAAAATTCATTTTTTTTTTTTATTTGTTTAAAAAAAAAAAAAAAGAAAAAAGGAAAAGAAAAAATATATATATGTATTGTCAAATGACCGGATATATTGTAGCGTCTTGTCGAACGTAATTTCAATGAAGAAATGAATTGAATAAAATATATATTTTTTTTTTTTCAATAATTTTGTAGTTTTAAACTTAATAGTGATTAAATTTGGATTTTAAAATTGCCAGTTTTAATTTTAATATTAAATTTTATCATATAATTTTATAATTATTGGTTAGTATAAATTATTTTTAATATTACACGTATTTAAAGATCTGAATAGATATTATAACATGATTTCGTTGTCAAGCTTTTGAATCTTTCTATACTTCGTTTTTGATTGGTTATTCTAGCTTTTGTAACAATGTTTCCCCCTAGGGTAGGATCGTTAATTAATCTGAAACTTTTAAAACCATTTCTTTTCTTTTCAACATCATCACTTGATAAGACACAGAGTGTGTTGAAACAAAATGGCTATTTTTGTAGTGATTTTATAACATACTTATGTTATAATTTTTTTTATAAAAAATAATTACTTAAACTTTAACTTAAAAAAATTTAATGTAATTTTGAAGAAAAGATTTACAACTGGAAGAAAAATCTACAGCTGAAAAAATGTAAACAAAAGCAAAATTTTGTGAATGTGTGCATTTAAAAAAATGTTAAATTCATGAATATGCATGTGCACAAAACTGAGTCAAAAAGTGTATTGAAAATGACGCAGAACAAAAAGAAAAATTGAAAAAATTGGAATACTGTTTAAAACCAGAACCTCTGAACACTAGAAATTTTACCAAGAAACATTGATGTCGGGATAAAAATTGATATTTAAAAGTTAAGTAATCTTTTCATATAATATCATTAACAGTCCATTTTTAATATTATTTTAATATTTTTAATATATTGAGCACTATATATAAACTCAAATTATGTGAGCGTCACAGATGCAGATGTGGAGCTTCCATTGGTGAGTTTGGTTTGCATCCTCTCTCCTGTCATCGTAGTGCCGGCCACTTTCCACAGCATGCAACAATAAATGACATCATCAGAAGAGGTTTGGATGCAGCTGGGTTCCCTTCCCAAATCGAACCCGTAGGCCTCAACTGCGGTGATGGAAAGAGGCCGGATGGCATTACCATTTTCCCTTTTAAAATGGAGAAGTCGTTGATTTGGGACGCGATTTGTGTGGATACATTTTCAACCAGTGATTTGATCAGGTCCCTGTTTGAGCCTGGGTCCGTTGCCCAGAACACAGAGATAAAAAAAATAGTTAAATATTCTTCTCTTGCTGATAGATTTTTTTTACTCCTGTGGCAGTGGAGACTTCTGGGATTATTGGCCCTCTCCTAATGGCATTCCTTCGGAGGATTGACAAGATGGCGTCTCGATTAAGGAACAAGCCTCACGAAATGGATGGCTCTTGCAGTGTGTCTCACTGGCGATGGTTCAAGGTAATACTTTCACCATCATTGTGTCTGGCAGAGGATTGCAAAAAAAAAATAACATTTTGTTTATAGATACTTTGTTCAAACTTTTTTTAATAAATAATTGTTGGATTCCCCACCCACCAAAAAATGAAATATACAAAAATATCTGCTGTTTCTTAAATCTTAATCCTAAATCTTGTATATATATATATATATATATATATATATATATATATATATATATTTTGGTTGGATAGATGTGAGTTTGTGACCCTGGGTTTCATGCTTTAGGGATCGTCAGACAAACTGATTAATTTTTTAAAATTTTGGGTTTATGTAGATTGTGTGTATTGGTGTTATTATGGAAGGGGGGGAAACGTCGTCGTTGTGTCATCGTACTAACGCAAACATCGATGTATGTTCATACACCTAATGGAGTACGCAGACGCATATACATACTTAGTCGTCCGTCGGGGCTCATACATATATAAACATATGTGGGCAGTTTCGGATATGACATATATATGTATACGGGTGGTGTTGTGTCTATACATACGCATTTGTGTGTTGAAATTCAAAGATAGGAAGTGTAGCGAAAATTTCTCATGAATAAGTACCACGCATATAATATATAAATAATTATATATTTATATATTTATTTATATTTATATACACACACTTTTCACACACACACACACACACACACACGTATATATATATATATATATATATATATGTAAAATATCAGAAATCTTCTTGCAACCATGGTTTTTGCCAAGATGGCTTTGTCTGGCAATATATCCTTGTTTTATTGCCAGACAAAGCCATTTCAGCAAAAACCATGGTTGCAAGGTCAGTCTTTCTGATATTTTAAACATTAAGTTGCCCTTCATTTTTATTCTATGAAAATAGTATTGAGCACTTTTTTAATTTGTCTGTTCTTTTGGGGAATATCATTCTTGCCAAAAATTAAATTCATAATTATATATATACATACATATATATATATGCATGACAAAGTGGAAAAAAGTGTTTGTGTGATGTGATTTGTTCTTTAGTGCTTAATCAGACTAAATTTGTTATGTTAGTGCAACTACACGTTCACACAATTAAGGGATGGTGGGTATTTTAAATTTTTATTTTTAAATCTAGTCAATTTCATTTAGATTCTTTTTCTTTTTGTTTCCTTCATTTTTGTTATTTTGATATCCCACACTGTGATAATAGAAGTTCTGCCAGGAATAGTGAAATGGTGTAAGAGCCAGGAGGCAAATTTACTATGGATCAAGGCTCTCTCTAAACATTTTCATCTTAGTTAATTGTTTTCTTCATAGATCAGAGTAGCATTTTTTATGTCAAAGTTTTGGTCAGTTTTGTTATGGTGAGCAACTAATGCATTTGATGTATTGTTTAGTAAAATGTCACTTTTGTGTTCTTGAGATTTCTCTTATATGTTTTTTGTGACAATTATTACAGGCATTAGAGTAGATTCCTCCTTCAAGTTTTAGCTTATAGTGTTGTCTTTCATCGTTTTGAATATAGTTGTAAGAAATTTCATGTTGAGTTTAGATAAATTCTTTTCAGTTGCAGATGTGATAGAGTTAGACAATATATTTTTAATTCATTGGGTTTGGGTTTGTCAGGAGGCACCGTTTTTCTATTTTGGAATATTTTATGAGCCTTTCACATTGAATATAAAATAATTAGGGTACCGTAGATGCTTGAAAATGTTTTCAATGTATTTCTCTCCTTTGTGTAAATACTGAGGGCTGCACATTCTGGGTGCTCTTAAGTAGAATCTGATGGTTATACTGGATCTTATTTTGTTGTTATGATGACAATAGTATTTACATACAAAATTCCTTACTTTTCCTAGATATCATGCTACAAAGAGTTAACAACAGTTTAAAACTTAGTTTCCACTGGAAATCAACCAACAAAAAAGATCTAATAAATTTCTATTCCCATCATAACAACAAAATCTGGTATAATCATTGGATTCTACTTAAGAGCTCTCAGAATTTGCCAGCCTCAATACTACACTGATACAAAAGGCTGGCCAGTAAGATTTTGATTCTAAGCAGCATGAACAGATACTACACTGATCCTAGGCAGAGGGCTGGAGAGTGAGACTTTTTATCCTAAGTAGGGTGCACAGATACTACACTGATTCTAGGCAATGGACTGGCCAGTGAAACTTTAATCCTCAATAAAGTACACAGATATTAGACTGATCTTAGGAAGAGTGTTAGAGAATAATGCTAAGCAGAGTGCACAGATACTATACTGATTCTGATTCTAGGCAGTGGGTATGAATTGACAATTTATGCTTAAGTAGAATGCAGAGATAATACACTGATTGTAGGCATAAGCTCAGTGAGTGAAATTTTAATCCTAAATAGAGTGCACAGATACTACACTGAGCCTAGGTAGAGGTCTGTGGACTGATACTTTGATTCTAAGCAGAATGTACAGATACTATACTCATATTAGGCAAAACTGGCAATATTTACAGTCATAATACTTTCATTTTTACTCTGAATGTGGATATTGTAAGGGCATATAGAGAGGGAACAATGGTCTCATATTATGAGGATATGTAGGATAGATAATGACTGATCCTTGACTTGAAGAGGTTAAGATTGTAGTGATGAGGGAAGCATCCCTCGAGAGTCCATTTCACATTGCAACAGTTCTAGGGAAAAAGCTGTCTGAATGATATTTATACCTCACCAACAGAATATGAGAGGGATGAGAATGGGTTGACTCAGTGCATGTCATGCCCTAGTGGTGAAGGTCTGGACTTGTGGAACCAAGGAATACAGTTTACCGAATCATCTATCATGAAAATAGCGGTAGGGAAGTGAGAGGCTAGCAATGTTTCATCGAGGATGCGAGTTGAAGGAGGGAAATAATTCATCATCCACAAAGTTTGGTGGAGACTGAAAAGTAAAGATTGGGCAGCTCCTGCCCAGATTTGGCAACAATACACCATTTTTGGTCTGAGCTTGCTCTTGTAGAGATAGAGCATAGCAGGAAGATGCAGGTAGGTACTTTCTGGAGCAGTAGAGGGAACCAATATTAATAATAATAAAATAATTCTAAGTTATGGCTATAATGATAAAAGTGATAATGCAAAGAAAATTAATCTCTTGAAACCAGGATGAAATAGCTCAGCATGAACAGAGCCAATAATATTTCTGTTGATTGTCAAGAATATTTTGCATGCAGTGCAGCACAGTATTGAAGAATATTTCTCTGTTGCGAGATATTAATGAAATAATTTAATCTTGCATTCTTGATCTAATACGCTCAAGATGTCTCGCTATACATCTACAGAGAATTAATATTAAATTTGCATGAAATTGATACATTCAACTGTCTATCATTTAAGTTGTTACACCAACATGGCCAGAAAACTCAGTTTTATTCCTTATAGTTGATTATATTTGACACAGATTTTGCAGTAGATTTTATGGTTGCAACACCGAACCAGATGCCATTTGGTATCTCAAGAACGTCTGATGATAATAGACTACTTTGCAAGTTACAGCAAATCAATGTGGTGTCGATATTGTCTATTGATTTTCCATCAGAAGCCTTTATGAAATCCAGTCTAAAGAGTGTCTCATAAAAAGAAACTGGCCTTAATTCAATGATCATCATCACCAATATCATCACTACCATCATCACCATCACTACCACCATCATCATTGCCATCATCACCACCACTACCACCATCATCATCGCCATCATCACCACCACTACCACCATCATCATCCTCATTCCCATGACCAGGTGTGGTCATAGGCTTGCTGAGCAGCCTAGTATCTGACCAGTTCTCTCCAGACACCCGGGTTGAAAGCCAGAGACATATTCATTCATGCATGCATATCTTGTAGATCTGGCAGTGCACGTCCCTCTCCAGGTCAAGGTTCCAACTTGAAGGCTCACCTTGATTATAGACCCATTAATTCTATCAGATGAACCCTCACTTTTGGCCACTGACTTCAGCCTAGAAAGCCTTCCACCAATCAATACTGCCATCACCACTACACTGGATCCCAATCCACTCTATTGTGCTAGAGCGACCATACAAGAAGTTTCTTGTGCTCTTTGACATCTTGTCTTTTCATCCTGCTGGGTGTCTAACCACCTTCCTCACTAGAAAAGCCTGGTGGGGGAACTGGCTTAGTTGCCAATGGAGCAGTGCTGGTTTATATGATACCAGTAGCACTGATAGGGGGACTTCATATACTTTATTCACAAGCAGCAACAAATTTTCAATAAGGAGGTTTCTGAATATTTTCTTAACTTTAACTAGTTTCAAAACATCTACAAATGTCAACGTCAAATTGTTTCGGTAATGCTGCTTAAAAGACCACATTTTTCTGACACTTGTTTTCATGACGGTTCCAACATTCTCAAGATAGATGAGCTGCCACCTGACAAATCCACCTTTTTAAGAAAATGAAGCTTCAGATGCCACACACACAATCCATTTCTTCCTGAATTGACCCTTAAATTCTTCATAAAATTCCAGGTAGTTTGAAGACAAACAAAATGATAAAATTACCATTTGCTGGTCACTGATCATCAAAATATGAGAGTAAATCAAAAACTAAAGGTAATTTTCATACAAATACCTTTATTTCTGCTGATGAAGAACAAAGGTATATGTTTCATTTGCACAGTGATGCGCTTCTGGTATTGCTCAATGAGCTTATTCATCCCTTCTGAAAAGCTACATCTGCACCATTTGTTTTTTGGGGCACTAAAATGTTCACAAACTTTATGGTATCCCAAGACACCATACATAATGCTTGTGCATATCTATAACTGATGCTTATGATTATTGCCACTTATGCTAAGAGGATTTGTCAGTCATCTCCCACCAAAGCATCCACCTTCTGAATGTGTTCTTCCATTTGCAATGTTGATGGGTGACCAGATCAGCTCTTGACCCTTTGATGAGACAGAAAATTACTAGGGAGAGGAAAAAAGTCAAGCAATTATGTCCTGACCCCAAAAAGAAGAAGTATTGAGCAAAATTTCATGGAAAAATTAGCTCAGGGTGAGGTGTTGTAACCTATGTAGACTGACTATATCAGTAGCTATATATAGTGAGCACAGGATATACCTGGGGACTTGCTTCGGCAATTAGTTGGAGATTCGTCTCCAGCTAAGCTAGTCGAACACTCTGCCTTTGGGTGGAGAGGAACCCAGACGAGGCTATCCCGAATGGCAGATCTTGTCTGGAGAGGTAGACAGCTACCGACCCCGTTTTTTATGGAGTCTACGGGGAATTTTTGCCCGAGCACACGGGCTTGGTTTTACTCTGCATTAAATAACAGCCTTGTGCCACATCCTGCCTCACGGGGTCATGAAGTAAATTAGCTTGCTTCGGCAATTAGTTGGAGATTCATCTCCAGCTAAGCTGGTCAAACTCTCTGCCTTTGGAAGGAGAGGAACCCAGACGAAGCTATGCCAAAGGGCAGACTCTCGTCTGGGGTGGTAGACAGCTACCTGACCCCATGTATAAAGGGTCTATGGGGAATTTTTGCCTGAGCCTCCAGGCTCGGTTTTCTCCTGGATTAAAAAACGGCCTTGTGCCACATCCTGCCTCACGGGGAGCTAAGGTAAATAAACTTGCTTCAGGAATTACTAGCCTGCCACCCAATTCCCTGTCTTTCAGTAGTGTATTCTCTTTTACAATAAACTTCTCTTCTTCCATATACATGCGTGTTGCTGTTCCTTTACTTGAGTACCACCATTGTCTGTTTGTAAGTACTTTAATGATACAACAACGTTAAAATTGCTCCTTCTGCTTTAAAGAGTTCTACCCACTCATACACATTTTGTTAATTCATGGTGTGTATGCCAACATCCAGTGATGGAATTTCTACAAGTTTGACCCCCTCTTCCCAGAAAAAGTGCACTATGGTGCATTGTTCATCAATGATGCAATCTGTGAGTGGAGTGTCCTTACATCTGACATCATTGCTCCTTGCCACTTAACTGAATGATGGAATGTTGTATGCAATTAGCTATCCATCACCCTATGGCACATGTGGTATCACACTAATTTCAAAATTGCCTTTACTTTAAGATTTACTCTCATACAATGAATCAATAGCAAGACAAATGCTGACGTGTAAAATATATTAAGGTTGAAATTAGGTTGAAATCACAAATACAATCAAAGGACAATAATAATGGATGTGAATTGGGATCAAATATGGATTGGAATCTGACAGAATGACAGTATAAGGAACAAATAGGAAATATTTACAGATCTAACATGTTTTGCTTTTATTAAAACTTTATCATAGAATGAAAATGAAGAAAAAGAAACTTTTGGTATTTTTAATTTTAAATTTCACATACATCTTGTCAAACAGCATTTGTGTGTATAAGTCATGTGTGCATGTTTTATAATTCTAGTTATTCTATGTGAGAATTAGATGATAATGTATATTCATATATTTACACAAACTAATTTTTATAAACATACACACACACACACACACACACACATATATATATATATATATATATATATATATATATATATATATATATATAGAGAGAGAGAGAGAGAGAGAGAAAACAATATATAAATTTTTAGATATCTAGCACAATTTTAGAGGGAAAATCTATGACAAAGTGGAAAATGTTTTCGGGTGAATTGTTTCATCCTTTAGGACTTCATTGTACTAACATGATGTTTTTATGTTGATATAACTACATGTGCACACAAAGGAATTGAGAATTTTAAATTTAATTTGAAAATCTTTTTTGATATATAGTCTAGCTGATTTCATTTACCTTCTTTTGTTTTTGTATACATCACCTTTGTTTTATATAATATACATACATATATATATATATATATATATATATATATATATATATATATATATATATATATATATTTTAAAATAAAAACAGACCACTTTAAGGTTCCATGTAATAAATTATTTCACCACAGCTCTTTTAAAAGGACCGCAGATCATCAGACTTTACTTCCAAACAAAATATGAAAAGAAAATTTACACATTTTTGACAGGCCGTATTAAACATATATAAATTAATGTTTATGAAAAACTAGGTAATCCCTATGGGTAAACCTAAGGAGGATAAAATCCAGAGAGCTCAATGTAAATCCAGAGTAAATAATTTAAATAAAAACAGACCACAAAAAAATTTTTGTTTCAACCTTTGGAAGTAAAGTCTGATGATCCGCAGTCCTTTAAAAGGGCTGTGGTGAAATAATTTATTACATGGAACCTTAAAGTGGTCTGTTTTATTTAAATTATTTGCTCTGGATTTACACTGAGCTCTCTGTATTTTATCCTCCTTAGGTTTACCTATACGGATTACCTAGTTTTTCATAAACTATATATATATATATATATATATATATATATATATTTAATTTCACATGAAATGGGTTGTAAGAGGAGACATAAACTTGAAAGAGAAATATGATATTGTAAAGCTAGTGTGGAAAATTGCTAATAAGTTTGCAAGAAATCTGAGAACAATAAAAAAATGAAAACATTAGCAAGAATTAGTAAAAGAAACTGACTTTACAAATTTTGCAAAACATAGATTTGAGAAAAACTAAAAGGATAATAGACATGAAAAATTTCAAGTCTTAAAATATCTACAAATTGAATATAGCTTGAATATATTCAAATTGGGATCAAATATGGATTAGAATCCAACAGAATGATAGGATAATAAACAAATAGGAAACGTTTATAAATTTGACATGTTTAGCTTTTATTTAAGCTTCATCAGAAAATGAAACATAGAGGAGAAATGAAAATTCATGTATTTTTTTTATTTTTGTGCCGGTTAAAGAGTTCATGTGTACTTGTCCTATCAAGCAGTGTTCATGTGAATAATTCTTGTGTGTTTATCACAATTCTAGTTGGTCTATACCAGATTTAGATAATAATGTGTGTGCATGTGTGTGCTTGTGCATCTAGTAGGCATTTTTATTTATGTCTGGTAGTGTTTGTATGTTGACTGAGGGAAATACACACACGCATACAGATTATCAACCATATCCAATTATACACATTAGCACTACTTGACTAGACAAATACACATGAGGTCTAGTTAACAAATAAAGAACAAACAACACAAAAATAGCATAATTTCATTTTCTGATGAAGCCTAAATAAAATCTAAATGTTTTAAATTTATAAACATTTCCTGTTTGTTCCTTATGCTATCAACAATGGCTGTTTAAGAGGTTCTCTCTCATTTCCCACAGATTATGACAAACTAGCAGCATGTCCCGGCGTTGCCTGTGCTTGATTCAAAAATCATACAATTCATACAGCAATCGCTATCACTTGACTTAAAATATTTTTGCCTTCCTTGCCTTTAAAGGAGTGCCCTTTGCCGTGCTGATGTTGCTACATGCCTTACTTCTTGCCTATCTCACACTGCAAATTTTTTCTAAGCTCTATACTAAACATTAAATCTGTTACGATAAAAGAACTAAACAAAATGAACACAAAACAATCAGCTTTAAAAAAGGACTTGTAACTGGAAAAACCGAATGAAAAAAGAATGTTAACAACAAATACTTTTTCACGCCGAACCCAGTTCTGCAGAATCAGAATCAACATTGAGTTTAAGCAAGCGAATGAGCCAATTGGAGTAAAGTGCCATGCAGATTTAAATTTTTCCCACTTGTGACGAATGCAGCTATCAATTTTTTTGCATGCTAGCATGCTAGTTAACATTCATATCAATCAGCTGTTGGCTCTCACACTGGCCAATAGAATCTTCCTGCCTATTCATGGCAGCCAGCTATAGGCTCTCAATCTAGCCAGTAGAAAATGGCCGCAAACTACATGAAAACTGCCGTAGAAGCATGAAAAAATTGATTATTTCCACTATTGATGGGAGTTGGGAAATGCAAAGTCGGTCTTGGCCTTTCCTAACTTGGAGATGTGCATGTAAATTTTGGTGCAAATCTGTCGAAAATTGCAGTCATGCATTCGTTACACACACACAAATACACACACATCCTGCCTTTTATAGATAGAGATTCAGTTTTTCTTTTTACTGAAGTTCACCTAATACAAGACCCAGGAGCCACTTAAGGTAGAGGTATGTGATATAAATGTAGGAAGTGAAGATTATAAGGATATAGTGGGTAGATAATGATTGACCCTAGGCTTGAAGAGGTTAAGGTTGTAGAGTTCTGAGAAGAATTCACATAGAAGTCTGTTCTACAAAGTAGCAGTTCTTGAGAAGCACTTTCAGAGTTGAACACCCTTTTTACCAAAGGAATACATAGGGAATGAGGGTTATTCAAGCCTGGGGTTGTAACAAGTTGGGTCATGGATATAAAGGTCTGAACTAGTGGCACTAATGAATGGAGCTCATCTGAACATTTGCCATGGAAGTAGCAATAGTTTTGTGATTTTCTAAAATATCAAGAATATACAGACAATTTATTCCAAGTTAGAATGTGGGCCACAAATCAATGAGGAGGAAGTGATGATTGTGAGGATATGAAGGATAGATAATGATTGATCATAGACTAGAAGAGGTTGAAAAGAAGCTTTCTTGCCAATGGAATATGTAAGGAATGAGAGTGATTCAATCTTGTGGATGTAACAATGTGGGTCATGGATGTAAAGGTCTGACACTAATGAATGGAACTCATCTGAACATTTGCCATGGAAGTAGCGATAGTTTTGTGACTTTTCTGAAATCTTAAAATATACAGACAATTTATTCCAAGGATGTATGGATGTATGAGGAGGAAGTGATAATTGTGAGGATATGGAGGATAGATAAGAATTGACCCTAGACTAGAAGAGGTTAAGATTGTAGTGTTTTGGAAAGCATCTGCATGGAAGTCTTTTTCATAAAGTAGCAGTTCTTGACAAGAAGCTTTCTTACCAGTGGAATATGTAAAGAATGAGGGTGATTCAACCCTGTGGATGGAACAATGAGGGTCATGGATGTAAAGGTCTGAACTAGTGGCACTAATGAATGGAAGTGATGCGAAATTTTCTATGAAAGTAGTGACATCGTAGTGATAGGCTTGCGACATTGTATCTGTGGGAAAGGGGCAGAAAATATGTCATCACCAACAAGGCTTCAAAAACTGTTCACCCTGACAATGCACCTGCTCAAAATGTCCTGAGTATCCAGCAGTTCCTGGCCAAGATGAACCTCACCATACTGGAACAAACTCCCTATTCATTTGATCTTGCTCCATGTGACATTTTTCTTTTCCCCAAACTGAAGATGATCATCATGGGGACTTGTTTTGAAGGCATGGAGGCTATCAAGAAGACTGTAACAACAGAGCTGAGGGGGCATCTAAGAAGAAACCTTCCAGCAATGCACAGAAGAGTGTGGTAGAGAAAGCTGGAAAAAGTGCATTACATCTGAGAGGAATTACTTTGAAAGGGAAACCATGTATTTTTTTTTTGTTTGGAATTGAAATAAATTGTTTGTGACTTTTCAGACAGACTTCATATGAATTCCACTTAAGGTCTGGATTGAGCTTGAGTCTCAATAGACATCCAAGGCAAGAAGCCTCACTGAGAGTCCAACAGTTCCTCATGACATGAGAAAGAATCAACCATTTTACAACCTCCTCAGCAATGAATCATATATATGAGTTCCACTTCAGGTCTGGAGTGAGCTTGTATCCTAATAGACATTCAAGGCAAGGATGAGAGGACAACCACTCATCATGATAGGAAAAGGAATCAGCCATTTTCCAACCTCCTCAGCAATGGATCATACATATGAGTTCCACTTGTGGTCTGAAGGATAATGAACACCACTGAAATAATATGGAAAGCTTTCTCTAGTTACAATGGGCATTTGTATTTTCAAATGAGGCTCCAGACCTCAAGCATAATTCATGTATACAATCTGCTGCTAAAGATGCTGGAAAAATAATTGACTCACTCTATTGGTCTATAAAGTAACTGATTCATTCTGCCATGGTTCATCTTTACAGATGTCAGATTAGACGTAAAATGGAGTATTTCTGTCATATCTTGTCTGGAGCTGACCAATCCTCACTTTCCAGCATTGATAGAGTCCTTCTGCCTCACTTCATCTTTACAGGAGTCAGATTAGACGTAAAATGGAGTATTTCTGTCATATCTTGTCTAGAGCTGACCAATCCTCACTTTCCAGCATTGATAGAGTCCTTCTGCCTCACTTCATCTTTACAGTAGTCAGATTAGAGGTAAAATGGAGTATTTCTGTCATATCTTGTCTGGAGCTGACCAATCCTCACTTTCCAGCATTGATAGAGTCCTTCTGCCTCACTTCATCTTTACAGGAGTCAGATTAGACGTAAAATGGAGTATTTCTGTCATATCTTGTCTAGAGCTGACCAATCCTCACTTTCCAGCATTGATAGAGTCCTTCTGCCTCACTTCATCTTTACAGGAGTCGGATTAGATGTAAAATGGAGTATTTCTGTCATATCTTGTCTGCAGCTGACCAATCCTCACTTTCCAGCATTGATAGAGTCCTTCTGCCTCACTTCATCTTTACAGGAGTCAGATTAGACGTAAAATGGAGTATTTCTGTCATATCTTGTCTGGAGCTGACCAATCCTCACTTTCCAGCATTGGTAGAGTCTTTCTGCCTCACTTCATCTTTACAGGAGTTGGATTAGATGTAAAATGGAGTATTTCTGTCATATCTTGTCTGGAGCTGACCAATCCTCACTTTCCAGCATTGGTAGAGTCTTTCTGCCTCACTTCATCTTTACAGGAGTCGGATTAGATGTAAAATGGAGTATTTCTGTCATATCTTGTCTGGAGCTGACCAATCCTCACTTTCCAGCATTGATAGAGTCCTTCTGCCTCACTTCATCTTTACAGGAGTCAGATTAGACGTAAAATGGAGTATTTCTGTCATATCTTGTCTAGAGCTGACCAATCCTCACTTTCCAGCATTGATAGAGTCCTTCTGCCTCACTTCATCTTTACAGGAGTCGGATTAGACGTAAAATGGAGTATTTCTGTCATATCTTGTGTCTGGAGCTGACCAATCCTCACTTTCCAGCATTGATAGAGTCCTTCTGCCTCACTTCATCTTTTTACAGGAGTCAGATTAGACGTAAAATGGAGTATTTCTGTCATATTTTGTCTGGAGCTGACCAATCCTCACTTTCCAGCATTGGTAGAGTCTTTCTGCCTCACTTCATCTTTACAGGAGTTGGATTAGATGTAAAATGGAGTATTTCTGTCATATCTTGTCTGGAGCTGACCAATCCTCACTTTCCAGCATTGGTAGAGTCTTTCTGCCTCACTTCATCTTTACAGGAGTCGGATTAGATGTAAAATGGAGTATTTCTGTCATATCTTGTCTGGAGCTGACCAATCCTCACTTTCCAGCATTGATAGAGTCCTTCTGCCTCACTTCATCTTTACAGGAGTCAGATTAGACGTAAAATGGAGTATTTCTGTCATATTTTGTCTGGAGCTGACCAATCCTCACTTTCCAGCATTGATAGAGTCCTTCTGCCTCACTTCATCTTTTACAGGAGTCGGATTAGATGTAAATGGAGTATTTCTGTCATATCTTGTCTGGAGCTGACCAATCCTCACTTTCCAGCATTGGTAGAGTCTTTCTGCCTCACTTCATCTTTTACAGGAGTCGGATTAGATGTAAAATGGAGTATTTCTGTCATATCTTGTCTGGAGCTGACCAATCCTCACTTTCCAGCATTGATAGAGTCCTTCTGCCTCACTTCATCTTTACAGGAGTCAGATTAGACGTAAAATGGAGTATTTCTGTCATATTTTGTCTGGAGCTGACCAATCCTCACTTTCCAGCATTGATAGAGTCCTTCTGCCTCACTTCATCTTTACAAGAGTCAGATTAGACGTAAAATGGAGTATTTCTGTCATATCTTGTCTGGAGCTGACCAATCCTCACTTTCCAGCATTGATAGAGTCCTTCTGCCTCACTTCATCTTTACAGGAGTCGGATTAGATGTAAAATGGAGTATTTCTGTCATATCTTGTCTGGAGCTGACCAATCCTCACTTTCCAGCATTGATAGAGTCCTTCTGCCTCACTTCATCTTTACAGGAGTCAGATTAGATGTAAAATGGAGTATTTCTGTCATATCTTGTCTGGAGCTGACCAATCCTCACTTTCCAGCATTGATAGAGTCCTTCTGCCTCACTTCATCTTTACAGGAGTCAGATTAGATGTAAAATGGAGTATTTCTGTCATATCTTGTCTGGAGCTGACCAATCCTCACTTTCCAGCATTGATAGAGTCCTTCTGCCTCACTTCATCTTTACAGGAGTCAGATTAGACGTAAAATGGAGTATTTCTGTCATATCTTGTCTGGAGCTGACCAATCCTCACTTTCCCAGCATTGATAGAGTCCTTCTGCCTCACTTCATCTTTTTACAGGAGTCAGATTAGATGTAAAATGGAGTATTTCTGTCATATCTTGTCTGGAGCTGACCAATCCTCACTTTCCAGCATTGATAGAGTCCTTCTGCCTCACTTCATCTTTACAGGAGTCAGATTAGATGTAAAATGGAGTATTTCTGTCATATCTTGTCTGGAGCTGACCAATCCTCACTTTCCAGCATTGATAGAGTCCTTCTGCCTCACTTCATCTTTTTACAGGAGTCAGATTAGATGTAAAATGGAGTATTTCTGTCATATCTTGTCTGGAGCTGACCAATCCTCACTTTCCAGCATTGATAGAGTCCTTCTGCCTCACTTCATCTTTACAGGAGTCAGATTAGATGTAAAATGGAGTATTTCTCTCATATCTTGTCTGGAGCTGACCAATCCTCACTTTCCAGCATTGATAGAGTCCTTCTGCCTCACTTCATCTTTACAGGAGTCAGATTAGATGTAAAATGGAGTATTTCTGTCATATCTTGTCTGGAGCTGACCAATCCTCACTTTCCAGCATTGATAGAGTCCTTCTGCCTCACTTCATCTTTACAGGAGTCAGATTAGATGTAAAATGGAGTATTTCTGTCATATCTTGTCTGGAGCTGACCAATCCTCACTTTCCAGCATTGATAGAGTCCTTCTGCCTCACTTCATCTTTTTTACAGGAGTCAGATTAGACGTAAAATGGAGTATTTCTGTCATATCTTGTCTAGAGCTGACCAATCCTCACTTTCCAGCATTGATAGAGTCCTTCTGCCTCACTTCATCTTTACAGGAGTCAGATTAGACGTAAAATGGAGTATTTCTGTCATATCTTGTCTGGAGCTGACCAATCCTCACTTTCCAGCATTGATAGAGTCCTTCTGCCTCACTTCATCTTTTACAGGAGTCAGATTAGACGTAAAATGGAGTATTTCTGTCATATCTTGTCTGGAGCTGACCAATCCTCACTTTCCAGCATTGATAGAGTCCTTCTGCCTCACTTCATCTTTACAGGAGTCAGATTAGACGTAAAATGGAGTATTTCTGTCATATCTTGTCTAGAGCTGACCAATCCTCACTTTCCAGCATTGATAGAGTCCTTCTGCCTCACTTCATCTTTACAGGAGTCAGATTAGACGTAAAATGGAGTATTTCTGTCATATCTTGTCTGGAGCTGACCAATCCTCACTTTCCAGCATTGGTAGAGTTCAACATGGTTTCCATGGGTTTGTTGGTGAAGACTTATTTTTCCATCCTACAGCCTTTTTCCCATTGATCTATTTGGATTAACACTCATGTCTTTATCATAGTTACAATGTTACAGCCATTGTACCCTCTGGTCTTCTTCAGCCTGCTATAGTTGGTAACCTTTAGAGAATTTCAAACCAAATCCTTGATTCACTTCATAGACATAAATTGTTCTCATTTTGATGGCTGAGATAGACAAGGGCTCACATTAATTAATTTTATCAAGCAAGTATCATTTCATCATCATCAATCAGATTCTGATTTTTCACCGGTCTCTTGTTTGTCAAATTCACTCCAGACCTGAAGTGGAACTCATATTTGATCTATTGCTAATGATAATGTAAAAATGGGCAACTTGTTCTATTGCTCTCAGATGTCGCTGACTCTTTCTGCCATCTTTACAAGAGTCAGTATCAAACCAAAAATGGAGTTACTGCCATATATTGTCTGAAGCTGACCAATTCTCACTTTCCAGCATTGATAGAGTCCTTCTGCCTCACTTCATCTTTACAGGCATTAGATTAGACCAAAATCAGATTAGGTTTGTATGGATAGGAGGGGCAGATAATGGTTAACTCTAGACTTGAACAAGTTAAGATTGTAGTGATGGAACATCCTTTTGGGAGTCTGTTCCACAGGGCAGTGGTTCATGGGAAGAAGCTATTTAAGTGGAATTTACTTCTCATTGATGGAATATGAAGGAAACGTGGGTAGTTTGCTACAATGTAAGAGGCATGGCATGTCCTAGCCGTGAAGATTTGACCTGGCAGAACAGAGAAATGTTGTTCAACTGAGCACTTTTCATGGATGTAGTCATACAGCTGGGTGAGTTGCCACATTCTGCCTGTGAGAGAGAGGTTAAAGAATGGAAAATAATTTGTCACCCACAAGGACTCTGAGACACTTTTGAACTCTATCAAAATGGGAAGTGTGGTTTGAGCAGCCCCTGCCCAAATATGACAACAGTATTCCTTGGTATCATCAGCATTCTTCACATTGTCCTGCATTCACCAAAGTGAATCTCAATTGCTATCAAAGCCAACACACGGAATATTTCAATATTATGTATGCAATATCATATTTATAATGTATGCAATATATTTATAATGTATGCAATATCATATTTATAATGTATGCAATATCATATTTACAATGTATGCAATATCATATTTACTATGTATGCAATATCATATTTACTATGTATGCAATATCATATTTATAATGTATGCAATATCATATTTACAATGTCACATTGAAAGCCCTGGTGTATTTGAAATGTCATGTACAGTACAATGTGCTCTAAAGTTTATGTCATCAAATGCAAATTATTCATTTGACCTCAGTTTTACCTACACTACTTGACTACTTTTTTTTGGGAGAGGGGATAAGTGGGGGTGACTCAGATAGTCTCCAAAGCATCTCCATCTTCATTTAGTTATTCTCAGACATTTTTATGATAGCAAAGCAACTTTCTAATTATGTTTAATGTTTAGCTTGTGTCGTCTCTGAGTAATTGCTATCATAATTCAATTGATTTCACAATATTTTCTCCAGCAAAACTGGCTGATCTCTATCTTTCTGGCCAAGGTCCATAAATGTTTGTTGGTCTGTCCTTTGGTCAAGATATGTCCGAGTTAGATAAATACTTTTGGACACAAACTGACCATACAAGACCCATGTTCATGCTTTATATTGATTTCATAACGTTTACAGTTACCAAAATCTAAATTGGCCACAGCAGGATCAATATTTTTTTTATCTGATGGAATATAAAAAGAAGGGCAATATTGGTAGCATGGATTTTAAAATATAGTTGAAAGGTTATCCAGTATTGCCCAGGATAAATAATTTTGTGGTTCTTCTTTACTATTCTTGTGGTGTGGTATTTAAAAGTATTCTGGTATCACTTTCTATGGCAAATTTGTCATATGTAAAGAATCCTGCAAATTATATTTGCTTTACAGTAGATTACTGATTTTCCTTTAGCCCTGTAATAGATTAACTGTGGAAGAAAGGCTGATTCGTAGGTTGTATTCCCTCATTATGGTCATTATTATATTCATGATATAATAACACCTTAATACATGGATGGAATGGAATAGCAGAAAGAGTTTTATACTGGTAAGTCATACACACAATTATAAAAACATATTTACACATATCCCACACAGAGAAACTATAACACATGTCTACAACAGCAAGCAGTGTGATAAGAGGGTCTTACCTGTATTATTTTCCAAAGAGAAACTGGAGGTACAGCAGTTTATCTATGAATCTGGTGAGATTGTGTAGTTTCTGCTGTAAGACATTCTATTACTGGCTAGGGATGTTCTTCTTCTTTGTGATTTTAACTTTCTAACAGAAATTCCTTTTTCTTGATCTAGAAAGTCTTTATATGACAAATTTAGAAGAATAATTTGTTAATTAAATCTTAACTGATTTATCTCCCTTAGATCTAATCAGAAAATTATTCTTATAGATGGCATCTAGTTCTGTTACATATAATTCTTTTCTAATTCGATTTCCGTTATAAAGAATAACAAAGATTAAAATACAGTATATTATAAACTCAGTATATAACCCCTTCCATCTTATTGGATTTGGGGGATAAAATGATATATATATATATATATATATATATATATATATATATATATATATATATATATATGATAAAGTTAATTGATAATCCATATGAATAATTCCAGGGATGATATAAATCCCAAGAGCTCAACATAGTAAACAGAGCAAGTAATAATTAATTAACAAATCGGAGACTTCAGAAAAGTAATATAGTAATATTTCATATTTCATGAGACCGATAAAATTCAGTTTTGCTTCGTCAGACCTTGTGGTTACAAAACAATGAATAGATTCAAAAATTCTTCCGGGAAAGTTATGATGTATATAAAGAATGAATTTCTCTTATAAAGAATAACAAAGATTAAAATACAATATATTATAAACCCTGTATATAACCCATTGCATCTTAGTGGCATTATTGCCTTGCTTGGAGTGAAATGATTCAAAAAAAGTATATTTTTATTCTAACCATAAGTGCCAACTGTTTTTATGACAAACAGTAAAACCAAGTGAAATCTTCAATGCAACCACTTGCTTACCACAATCAGGGAAAAATGAAATAGAGTATATGAATCAATAAATGAAAACTTTTGGGCCAAGTGCCATTCAGCTGGAAGATAAAGAATTCTATATAATCAGGGCACATTTTAGAATAGTTAGTCAGAAGGAAGCTGGACATTAGAAGGTAATGAGATGTCAGTGAGAGATATAGATGTAGTGGTAGTAGTGGTTGAGATGGACAAAGAGACAGAATTCTTACCACCCAAAAGAAAATTCTTCTCCTTTAGTCTGTCCTGACAGAAATAACACAGAAGCTGTCCCAAGTGTCCCTTACGTACACCTCTAGACAGTACCAGATGAATATGCAAATAAAGAAGCCTGTATATTGGAAACTGAATTTGTGGTTTCATTTCTTTTAGTTTCATTTCATCTTCTATTCCTTTTTTGAATGTATACCTTTCCCAGATTTTGTTCACACCAATGCAAACAGGACTCCAAACATTGTGGGGGTAAAATTCTCTATTTGGTGAAAGATAGAGCAAAGGCGTATATTTACAGCTATGAAACATCAAATCACGCATACCTATTAATATCTTGTAAATAGCATTTCTTTGTTTTTAATTAATGAAAATAATATCCAGAATATATTTTAAGATAAGCAGACTTCATTTTCCATGAGACAGTGAAAGACATTTTGTGAAGAAAATTCGCTTTCTTTAGCTAGTCTTTTTTTAATGACTTAATAAGCAGAATAATTCTTTATGATTGTCACTTCTCAACAGGAAGTTGTAGTCAAGGGAGGCAACTATGAATTGCTTGGCATTAAATGGAACATTAGACTATAAAGTAACAACAAAATTAATAGCTATATATATATATATAGATAGATAGATATAGATATAGATGTATACATACATACAACAGTTAAAAACATTTTGAAATGCTAAGCGAAACCAGTTAAATTAAAAAAAGTACAACAACAAATTATTTTTCTAGGAAAAAAATCGCTGAAAATCCAATATACCAACATGCAGTCATAGCCACATTCTACTGCACAGTGTAAGACTACTACACTAACTCTACACAATACACCTTCGAATATGAACACTGAAAAACATTAGCAACAGACCACTTGAAAATGGCTAATGAATTGGCCGAAAGTTCTTGGGACAATAATCATTAGGAATATTTTCAACACCCCTTTAGCCCCTCCAAAAAGAAAACTGTAAAAACTTTATAAAACCTTAAAGAAAAACTTATAAGATTTTCCTCATCTGTTGCATGTATATATATATATATATATATATATATATATATATATATATATATATATATATATATATATACACAATATATATATATATAAGTCTGAAGATTTTAATTTTTAATATTTTTTTATTGTTCAAAATATATATATATATTTTATATATATACAGAAAAACCTCTCATCAACGGACTAATAATAATAAAGCTGATTGTCCGTAGATGGGAAGGGATTATTTTTGAGTTATAAAACCACTAGCAGTTATGATTATAATGTAAATTCTATAAGCATGTATATATGGCATAAATAAATATATACTTAATAGATATGTTAATCAAAATAATGCTAACGTATTGTACTTTATATACTATACACCTGTCTATGTTTACAATTGAAAGGGCCACCACCACCGCCAAGCGATCACTTTGAGAACTAATATGACTTGTTCTGCTAAGCCTGCAAATTTTGAAATACATCGCTGGCACTTTGGGAGTTTTTACCTGCATAATTTTTTTATGTTACCTGCAGATTTTGTCTGTTGCATCTGAAGTCCATTGATGGATGGGGGTCCATAGACGAGAGGTTTGTCTGTATATATATATATATATATATATATATATTTTCACTCATATGGATATGAGTTTGTGATGTAATGGAATAACAAGTCACCCCCATGAAAGATGACACTATAGGTAGTAAGTACCTATAAAGTCAACTGTCTATGAGAGACTCAAGGAAGAGCGAGAGAGTGACAACATAAGCACATCCAACCTTCCAATTAGTGGCACTCACTACTAGATTGACCTGTATGTATAACTGTACTGTATTTCATATTGTACTGGTTGTGTACAATAAACTTTTCTCTTATTATCCACCTGGTGTTAAGTATTTATTCCCTTAGCATGTAAAATAACAGTTTGTAACCTTGGGTTTCATGCTTTTGCAATCATCAGACAAATTTATACTGATCCTTTCCACTTCTCTAATCAGGTTCTTGATGTTAAGATGAAATTCATCAAGGAAGGTGCCATAGTTTTTTCTAACCCAACTACTATTGATCTTTTCCAAGATCATCTGGGGTAATTATAAATAAATGAATTTCATCTTAACATCAAGAAACTGATTAGAGAACTGGAAAGGGTCAGTATAAAATTAAATAGATACAATATGTCTATATCATTCAATGAAACATGTTTGACTGAAGATATGCTATCTAAATATACATATATATATAGATATATATATATATATATATATATATATATAAAAGTGAACATAAAAGTCAACACTTAGAGGCAACAGTCTGTTTTTATGCTAGATGCAATCATCAGGCCACTACTTTTTCATCTAGCATGAAACAAACTGTCACCTCTAAAAAT
>CAHIKZ030001617.1:120000-162500 GCA_903632075.3 Acanthosepion pharaonis | reverse complement strand
AGAATGTCCGCATGGCAGTCCTGGACCTCTAATGATAACTGTACAACGCGCTTTTAGACAAAAATAGTTCTCTAAATTGATTTAAAAAAAAAAATTTAATAAATTTTAAATTGTGTAATCAATATAATAGAAAATGTCAAAAAAATTCAATGTCCATCCATATATTAAAGTAGAAAGGATAATCATAATAATATAGAAATCTAATTTTGAATTTAAATTAATAAACACTAAAGAATGAATAAAATAAAAAAAAATTACTTTTGCTTTATATTAAAATCATTTTATTTTTTTAAATCTAAATATAGACATGAAAAAAAAAAAAAAAAAACCAACAAACCTTGAATTGCTTAAAATAATGAAATGGATATTAAAAAAAAAATAAAATTAAACGAAGATGAAAAAAAAAAAAAATTTTAAACTCTCCAGAAAGGTAAAAAAAAAATAAAAATAAACCAGTTGAAAGGAAAAAAAATATATATATATATCATACGCATATACATATTTAAAATGATGGATATTAATTTTCGCTATTTATATTTTCATTTCTGTTTTTTGTATGTTTTTTTGATTTGTCGACCGCACAGTTATAATCAAAATATACAGTTAATCCCACCGTATAAATAAATAAAATGGAGCTGTCCATGACGCAATGAAATAGCCAGAAATTTTAGAAAAAAAATTTGCTGTACTGCTTAAATTCGCAATTGAAGATTCATGATAAAATTTTCAGAGCGTCTTTTTGTCAAAAAAGGAAATCAGGTAATGATTCGGAAAAATTATTTTGATTTAAAAAATTATAATGAAAAAAAAAATATATAATCAAAAGAATTACTTATGGTATTTTCATCTTCCCAAATTTCCAAGATTGAAACAACAAATGCAGAGAAATATAAATTTGATTTTATTATTTTTTAGTAATGGCTATGTGGCTGTTAATTGGTTTAACTATATCCATAGAAAAAATATTCATCATCCAAATAAATAGTTTTGAACTTGTTAGTTGAAATTTCAAAATATTTTCTTTTATAAAATGTCATCAGAAAATTCATATATAAATCCCCAGACTTCAACACCATTGATTAATATTAGATGTTTATTTTGGGGTTTATATATTGAGTAAAAATATGTAAACATTAGAAAAATTATTTTGAGACTATATAAAATAATAAGCTGAAAGATAAGAATTATATATTAAATTCACCAATTTAAATAAGGAGACTGTCCAATTTACAAACATTAATAATCTTTTTTCATTTTTTTTTCAATTGTTGGTATTTGATATATATATATATATATAAGTTATATATATATATATATATTTATATATATATATTTAAATAATCTTTCAATATGGTTTCCGTACAAATTTTAATCTTCAAAATTTAAATGAGATGCTCAATCAACAAAAAAACAAATTCAAATTTAATTTTTTGTTTTTCTTTTTAGTAAAATTTCTGAAGTTTATTTTTATTTCATGGCAGCTAATAAATTGTTTTCCTCAAATCTTACTACAAACAAATCATAAATAAAACGGAAAAAAAAATAAATTAAAAATCAATAGAATTGCTATCTTATTTAGAGAGTCGTTTTTAGAGAGTTAAATGACCTATTTTTTCTACTAAACCTCAAAAATAAAACTTAGTTTTTCATTTTCTTAAATACAAGGCCATCAAAATCAAGTTTTTTGAGATGGATGTCAAACAATCCCATCTGGTTCCATTCATAAATTATATAATTGAATTCTTTTATTTATGATATATTTCATTGAAATGATTACATTTTGAATAATATTAAATATAACATCTATATAGATATTCTGGCTTATATATTGAAAAATTTATTAAAACTATATTATATATATATATATATATACCTATATATATATATATATATATATATATATATATATATATATATATATATATTTAAATAAAAACAGACCACTTTAAGGTTCCATGTAATAAATTATTTCACCACAGCCCTTTTAAAAGGACTGCGGATCATCAGACTTTACTTCCAAACAAAAATGAAAAGAAAATTTACACATTTTTGACGGGCCGTATTAAACATATGTAAATTAACGAAGTGAGGAAGTGAGGGGGGAGAAGAAGACATGAGTGAGTTAGCAGATATTGACACATTTTAAACGGTTAACTTAACGGAAGTTATATATTGATATCGAAGGGGTAGAGAAGAAAAAAACCATAGAGAAAAAAAGAGAGGAAGTTAAGAGAGAAGAAGATGTCACTAATTTTCTTTGTAAAAAAATTTAGAAACAGACGCTGTTATTTTGTTTTACTTTGAAAGTGTTATTTTGGGGGTTCATAAAGATTATAATGTTTGATATAAATTTGAATGTCTCTAGACTGTCTACAAATAATTTAATTTGATGTTTGTTAGTGATTTAAATTTTTTTTTTTTTTTTGGGGATTTTTTATGAAATAGTTGATTAGAAAAATATTCATAGAAAATTAAAAAATAAAATTTTATTTTAAAATATAAGTTTACTTCTAGTAATCTTTTTTTAAACTCTAAAACAAAAAAAAAAATTTATTGATTATTAAGTTGACATCTCTATCCGTTTGAATTTTGTTCATGAATTTAACTTGTGACTGTTTCTAGATAGGTAATCTCTTTTACTTAAATTTTAAAAGTTAGTATGGGGTAATATTTGAATAATATAAAAAATTTGCTTCTGGATTTTATCCTCCTTAGGTTTACCCATTGTATTTTGGATTACCTAGTTTTTTTAAACTATATATATATATATATATATATATATATATATATATATATATATATATATATATCATTATATTTTATGTCAGATCATTTTTACCTTAAAAAATCTTCTGACCTTGTCATATTTATTTTATATTTATATCATCAATTTCTGACCTTATGGATGTTACAAATTGTAATGGATTATGGCTCAGAATTAGAAATTGAAGCACTGGGTTTCAATTCCAGTAAGTTTTGTTATATTCACTTGCATGCAAATACCCATGGTAAAGGTATGAATCCACCTTTTCTCATCATTATTATAAATCATTATTATCTCCAAAAAATTCTTTTCATCTAAAAATACTTCCTGACTTTGAATAACCTGCAAAAAGTTTGAATAGCCATAAAAAATAAATCAATCAATTTTGATCTTATGTCATAAATATTCTAACTTTCTGGCCTTATATCATAGATCTTCTGACTTAATGTCATGGACTTTCTAACGTTATGTCGTAGATCTTCTAGTTTGATATAATGGACTTCTGAGCTTATATCAGAGATCTTGCTATATATCATGAACATTCTGACCGTAAGTCATAGATCTTCTAGTTTTATGTTATGGGCTTTCTGACTTTCTCCCATAGATCTAACTTTCTTACCTTATGTCATAAATCTTCTGGCCTTATATCATGAACTTTATATCATATATTTAACTTTATGTCATAGACCTGGATTTCTTACTTCCTGTCAAAGATCATCTGGCTTCATGTCATGAATATTCTGACATATCATAGATCTTCTGACTTAATGTCATGGACTTTCTAATGTTATGTTGTAGATCTTCTGGTTTGATATAATGGACTTCTTAGCTAATATCATAGATCTTTCTTTATATCATGGACTTTCTAAACTTATGTCATAGATCTTCCTTTATGTCATAGAATTTCTGAGATTATACCACAGATCTTATGGGTGTCATAGAACTTATGGCTTTCTGGACTTTCTGTTCTTATGTCATTAAATGAGGATTGAGCACTGCTATTTTTTCTTGAAAATTTATGCTTTAGCATTAGTTAAGATTTCAAAATATTGACTCTACAGCAAAATATTTATATTTTCTACATTCAAACATTTTCTCTATTCAAAGAGATGTTGTTTGTATAAAAACAACATCTCTTTGAATAATGATCTCAAATTAAAAATTATTTTTGATCTCAAAGCAATGACCCTATTGTAACTTCTGATATCATAAATAGGGTTTATTAAACAAAATTTTCTAATCATCATATGTGAGGAGGCATGGTAGAATAATGGATACTGGCTCAGATTGAAAAATCAGAGAGCTGAGTTCAAATTCCAGTCGAATCCATTATATTCACTTACGTTGGGAAAAGTATGAATCCTCTTCTTTTCCTCTCAGCTATGGGTAAATAGCAGGACAGACCGGGTTGTATAGCTTATATATATATATATATATTATAGGTTCCATTATAATAATTTATTTCACCATTTTTGGAAGTGTTATCTGATGATCCAGTGTCCCTTAAAAGGGCTCTGGTGAAATAAATTATTATAATGGAACCATAAATATGAATGTTTTCTTTAAATTATTAGCTCTGGATTTACATTGAGCTTTTATTTATTTCATCCTCCTTGGGACTACCATATGGATTACCAAGTTTTTCATAACTTAAATATATATATATATATATATATATATATATATATATATATACACATATATATATATATATATATATATATATATATATATAGTGTATCACAAAAGTGAGTACACCCCTCACATTTCTTCAAATATATAAGTATATCTCTTCATGGGACAACACTGATAAAATGACACTTTGACACAATGAAAAGTAGCCTGTCTGCAGCATATATAACAGAGTTAATTTATTTTTCCCTCAAAATAACTCAAAATATAGCCATTAAAAGCTAAATCCCTGGCAACAAAAAGTGAGTACACCCCTTAGGAAAAGTTGTCAATATTAACATAAATATGTCAACTGTCAATATTTTGTGTAAAAAATGTCATTATCCAAAACTGCCTTTATGCTCCTGGGCATGGAGTTTACCAGAGCTTCACAGGTAGTCACTGGAATGCTCTTCCACTCCTCAATGATGACGTCCAAACATGGCGGATATTTGAGAAACTTCAATACCTCCACCTTCTGCTTGAGGATGGCCCAAAGATGTTCTATTGCGTTCAAGTCTAGAGACATGCTTGGCCAGTCCATCACCTTTACTCTCAGCCTCTTCAGTAAAGCAGTGGTTATCTTGGATGTGTGTTTGTGGTCATTGTCATGACCCAGTTTCTGGAGTGAGGGAATCATGCTCTGCTGCAGTATTTCACAGTACATGTTGGAGTTCATGTTTCCCTCAATGAAATGTAACTCTCCAATACCTGCAGCACTCATGCAGCCCCAGACCATGACATTCCCACCACCATGCTTGACTGTAGGCATGACACACTTATCTTTGTACTCCTCACCTGGTCACCGCCACACATGCTTAAGGCCATCAGAACCAAACAAATTAAATTTCATCTAATCAGACCATAGTTCATGGTTCCATTATCTATGGGCTTTGTTGACATGTCTTCAGCAAACTGTTTGCGGGCTTTCTTGTGTATTGCCTTCAGAAGAGGCTTCCTCCTGGGGTGACAGCCATGCACACAAATTTGATGTAGTGTGCATGCCTACAGTATGGTCTGAACACTAAACAGGCTGAATCCCAATCTCTTTAATCTCTGCAGCAATGCTAACAGCACTCTTATGCCGATCTTTCAAAGAAAGCATTTGGATGTGATGCTCAGCAAAAGAGCTCAATCTTCTTTGGACGACCTACCCAGGCCTGTTCTGAGGGACCCTGCTCTTTTAAAATGCTGGATGATCTTATCCACTGTGCTGCAGCTCAGTTTCAGGGTGTTGGCAATCTTCTTGTAGCCTTGGCCATCTTTATGTAGTGCAACAATACGTTTTTAAGATCCTCAGAGAGTTCTTTTGCCATGTGGTGCCATGTTGGAACTTTCAGTGACCATAAGAGAGAGTGTTAGAGCTGCACTACAAATTTGAATACACCTGCTCCCCATGAACACATGGGCATAGTTACAAAATGAGTTACATGACATTTTGGAGGGAAAATGAAAAGCAGTACTCAATTTAGACATTTATGGGGTGTAGTTTCTTGACAATTGTACTCACTTTTTAAATTGTAGTTTTCTTAGGGGTGTACTCACTTTTTGTTGATGGGGATTTAGCTTTTAATGGCTATATTTTGAGTTATTTTGAGGGGGAAAAAAAATTAACTCTGTTATATATGCTGCAGACAGACTACTTTTCATTGTGTCAAAAGGTAATTTTTTCAGTGCTGTCCCATGAAGAGATATACTTAAATATTTGAAGAAATGTGAGGGGTGTACTCACTTTTGTGATACACTGTATATGAAGATATGCTGAAGTTCTCAAAACCTTGTCCAAATGACTAAGCATCATACTTTTTGGGGAAAATATCTTGGTTGGGTTGACAAGTTTTCAGACTGTGTGTGCATATGCACGTTAACAAATGTAACAGAGTGTGTGTGTGTGTTCCAACAAATGTGCCAGACTCTGTGTGTGTTCTTCAACAAATATATCAGAATGTATGCCTGAGTTTGTGTTCTTCAACAAAGACTGTGTGTATGTATATGTGTATGTGTGTGTGTGTGTGTGTGTGTGTGTGTGTGTGTGTGTGTGTGTGTATTCTTCAACAAATGTGTCAGATTGTGTGTAGGTATGTGTGTCTGCTTCAACAAATGTGTCAGACTGTGAGTGTGTTTATGTGTATTCTTCAACAAATGTGTTATATTCTCTCTGTGTGTTTACGTATATCTGTGCTTCAACAAATGTGTCAGACTGAGTGTATATGTGTGTGTGTTTCAGCAAATGTCTCAGACTCTGTGCATGTGTTCCTCAACAAATGTGTCAGATTTTGTATGTGTGTATGTGTGTGTGTGTGTGCTTCAAAAAATGTGTCAGACTGTGTGTGTGTTCTTTCACAAATGTATCAGATTCTGTATGTGTGTGTATGTGTGTGCTTCAACAAATGTTAGACTCTGTGTTTGTGTGTGTATGTGTGTGTGTTCTTCAACAAATGTGTCAGACCATGCACACACACATGTGTGTGTGTGTGTATTTGCATGTGTGTGTGTGTGTGTGTGTATTTGTATACTTCATTAAAGGTGTCAGACACGGATTTTCCTGATGACAGGAATACTTTCTTTCTTATATCTTCAGATAAACCTTTTAAGTTTCAAGATATGAAAGGAATTTTCCAAAGTGTTCAACACTTTCTACAGTTTCCATGAGCATCATTAGAATCGAACTTCTCAAAGTGATCTTTGACTACCATTGATGCAAAGATATGGAATGAATATATAAATATCAAAGAGCTGTTCAAATATATGAGATGAGAACTATCATTAAGAAATATGATTTCAACAGGTTGTACTAAATCCAACTGACAATTTTTTATTGTATCTAAAAACAGAATTTAGAGAGAGTGTAAGTATGAGGGGTACACTCTCTCTAAATGCTGTTTTTATTTCCGGAGTTGTTTTTTCTGTTTTCTTTTTGAATTTGTAGGTCTGATGAATATGATCGTATTTACGATTCCAATGGAATAAATTATGACCATGGAATATTAGTGTTTAAATCTTTTTTTTATATATATATATATATATATATATATATATATATATATATATATGATTAGGAAAAAGGGCCCACATGTGCTTCTTATAATATGTAAAATAGATAGATTTTTAATTAAACAAGGACAAACGAAAGGGTACCAATATAATCAGTACAATAAACATTTATTCAATATTAATTATTAACCATATGACAGAAATGAAGCAAGGTTTTAAGTTTGGAATTTTTGGACACTCCTGTTTTCATCATCAACAGAACATTGATGAGATGACACAGGAGTATCAACAGAAAATTTCAGATATAAATAAAAATATATCTGTAAAAACAATATAAATAAAAAAAGACAAGAAGACATTTTATGCCACTGCATTTCATTCATTGAGGAATTTTACCAAGGTAAATGTAGAAATTTTATTCTATAACCTGTATTTATATGCAGAAGTAACAAAATAACATTAAGTGTTTAAATTTTGAATTAGAGAACGCTCAAAAATATTCTAAAATCTTCTTGTGTAAAAAGAAAAGGTACACTACGTGTGGTAATAAAATAAGCACATCCCATCTCCCCTCTCACTTGTAACCATCCATCACAATAAAATAAATGTTTTCAGTGCTAAAGCTAAATTAGTCAAATAAAGTTTCATAAACTTCCACTTAGATTTGTTGTTATATTACACTTTGGATGACCCTAAGAGACATACACGTTTTTGGTATATTAAACAAGAGAAACAATAGTAAATTAATATTGTTGCTATTGATTTTTTATGTAATTATTTATTTATGTATTTTTTATTTTATTTTATATTTATATTGTTTAATTTATTTATCTATTTTTTAAAGGTCATGAATTAATTGGTTTCTTTGAATTCTTTCAAATCTATATGGTCATACATAAATATATTGGCTTGAGAAAGAAGCATTTCTTTTAAGAAAGGAAATATTTGAAATAAATCTCATGTGTAAGTTAATATTTTGGCAAGTATCAAAGAACTTTTCAAGGACTTTTCATCTAAGTAAGTTATTTTTTCTTTATTATGTATGGCATTTTTTAAGATTAAAACTGTGATTGAAATCATTTCTGTTTGACTAATGCATTGGATAACTTGTTATTGTTCTTATGTTCATAAATACATTTTTTAAATTTCTGCAAGTTTCACCAATATATTATAAGGAACAGCTGTTACAATTTATCTTAAATATGTCTGCTTCAGAATTATTGTGATTATGATCATTTCTGGTTCTGATCAAATTTTGGATGTCTTTGTTGACCATGTTCGCCATAGCCTATGAATATAGAATACAGCACAGTACGTAATCTGTTCAATAAAACAATGTTAAAGATTAATACTCGTGAGTGAGACACTCTACTGGATCTGACTATATCGCCAATACTACCAGCAGTTGTTCCGTAATTCTTCAGTCTTCAATATCAGAGGTTGGCAGTGAATATTTGGAAAAAAACATGGCTGCCTTTATACATGTCGCATTGAATATTTTGAGCCTTCTGATTGGTTAATTCTTCTATTGGTAAACTATAAAATGAGTCAGCTCATTTTGGCTAGCTCACTAGTACTACCCAAAAATTCAAACAGTCTTAACTTCAGTCACTTTCTGACCAATGTGACGTGGTTTTTCTCTGTCTTTTCTACAAATTTTTTATGGTAACTGTTCTGATGATCTTTCCTACTTGTTGCCTTGACTGCATGAATTTAAACATGCTACCATATTTGTAACTAAATCTAACCATATTACTGTTGATCTAGCTAGATGCAACTGTCTGTTCTATTCTAACAGTTTCTTTTCTCGCACTTCTCACCTGCGGAACTTACAATCATCAAAAGTTTAAATGCAATGTTAATCACCATCTTTTTTTTTTTTTGTGAAACCTGTTTTTTTTTATTGTCTTTTCTTCACTACTCCTCACTAAAATCCTTCCATTCTCTTTTATTCCCTGTAACTCCCTGTGTTCTAATGGTATTATCGCCTTCCTTGGGGCTAAATGATTTTTTTTTAAAAATTGTGATTAATTTAATATTAAGATTGGGTATATTATTTTAAATACTAAATATTTTTGTTGAAGCTTGGATAAGCATGGAATAATAATAATACAACACAAAATGTACGTAAACAAAATGTATTGAAACAAGGAAAAGGTACACAATATTTACAGTTAGTTTGGGAAGACTGTTCCTGTAGAATGGGTTGACTTAATTGCAGTCGGGCAGAGTCTCTGGATTGGATCTCTTGTTACTTCCCTCGTCTTCCCGATACCAACCCATATTTATATGGTTAGTACTCCACTATGTAAATTAGGTGGATCGTACCACAACAATTATAGAGTTAGTATATTATATATTTACTTTTATCTAATTTATTGCTATTAGTATTATTATGTTTTTGTTATTGTAGATTTTGTATGCTTTTCTTTTAGCATTGTGAATGAAATAATACAGATACTGGAGGTTTTTAAAAGTATATATATATATATATATATATATATATAAAGAAACCTAATTCTTTTGTAACTAGAGATGTGACCTGATGAACCAGGAAAAATATATTTTCTAGGGAAATAAATTATAGTCATGGAACCTTAAGATTATCTCTTTCTTAATTATTTAATTAATATTTGCACTGGTGTTACATTCAGCTCTCTGGATTGCATCCTCTTTGTAATTATCCACATGGATTACCAAACCCTTCATTACATCATATACACTTCAAGATACATGATATATTTCATATGCACATATATATCAGTATGTATTTCAAAATAATACCAGGATGTAGACAAGAAAATTCTACCTATGTTGATTCATGAAAATGATTAAGATGGTTGAAAGTATTTGAACAAAACAACAACACAAACCTGAACTTTGGACAGTTTATCCACAATTTTGATCCCACTATGCAACACCTTACTCGAAAATTAAAAAAATAATGGAATATTATATTAAACACACAGATTTTGTTGATTCTTTTTAATCTAACTAGTTTGGATGAATACTTGCTGCTCAAATATACTTTATATATATTTTTAACTAGAGAGTGAAAAGATGGATCCATGCCTTACTGCAAGGATATTTGTGCATAATTGAATATAATGAACTCGACTGGTATTTGAACTCAGCTGTTTATCTGTCCTATTTCTTTTCAATATGCCTTATGAGTGTCAGATTTTCCAATTTCACTTTCCTCACTATGTGCACTGAATGCTGGACCATCTTATCGCAAATGAAGAAGACAATTGAGGCAACAGAAATGTAGTTTTATAGAAGGATATTGAGAATACCATGGACTGAACATGTGAGTAATAAAGAAGTTTTATGGAAAATAGAAACAAAAAGGAAATTTACATGTAGCATATAGTTGAAATTTTTAAGGCACATAATGCGGAAAGGGGGATTAGAAAATTTGATACTCTTAAGACATATTGAAGGCAAGATGGATAGATGAAATCAGTTTACAACCTACCTAATGACCTTGGTTGGCAGAACAGACATTAGAAAATATAGCAAAAAGAAAATATTTATTAAGAGCTATAGAGAACAGGAAATTGTGGAGGGCTGTGATCACCCATGTCCATAAGGGAGACAGCACATAGAAAAAATTCAGCGCTCACTTTCTGATGCTAAGTATATCTTTTTTGTTTCCATTTTCTCTAAGACTTTGTTGTTGCTTACATGTTCAGTCCATGGTATTTGCAGCATCCTTCTGTAGAGCCATATTTCTTTTGCTTTAAGTCCCATTGCTTACCTTTAAGAAGGCATCTTTCACTACCCCAATATACCTTTGCATTTAATTGTCAAATTCTAAGTGAAAACATCTCCTAGATATTCAGATTTTTGCATCTTGTTTATCTTTCGGATCTTTAATTTGTAACTTGCATGTTGGGCTCTTTCTTTTGCTGGCAACCATTTATTTTTATACAATTGATGCTTAGTCCATTCTTCTTGCTTTCCTTTACTACCTTCTGTAGGAATTTCTGTAGTTTCCTTTCCATGTCTGCTATCAACATCTGTGTCATCTGCATATCTAATGTTGTTCAGATTGTGACTGCCAATAATGAATCATGTTAGGATTTCTAATTCTCTTAGAATTATCTCACTGTATAGGTTGAATAAGTCTGGTGAGAAGACACAACCTTGTCTTACACTCCTTTCTTTTTTTTGTATATTCACTAAATTCATTTTCTATCCATATGCAGGCAGTTTGCTCCCAGTATAGGTTCTGGATTATTCTAATATCCTCCCCGCCTAAATATGTCATGGTTAACAAGTAATTCCAACAGTTCTTTGTGATATATTTTATCAAACAGTTTCTATAAAAGACAGATACATCTGCTTCTAAATTTGAATTGCTCTTTCTGATATCATTCTGGACATAAATATTGCATTTCTTGTTCCAGTGTCTTTAACGAACCCATACTGTTCTTGTCCTATTTCAGGTCTGAAGCCATTTTGCCATGTTCCTTTTGCTGACAGCCATACATTATGTCTTCTTACAATTGATATTTAATCCATTCTTCTCTCTTTCTTTTACTACCTTCTCTACGAGACCCTGTAGTTTCTTTTCTCTGTTTGCTATCAAACTATACAGATGACACAGTGTTGAGGAATGATACTACTGGTGTTTAAATGTCATAGATGCTTAATGAGATATTAACAACCGTTTTTAATTTATGAGTTATTCATAATTTAATTAACACATTTTAATTAACATTGGATGATTTTTCTCTTCACTGTGACACAGAGGCAAGACTGTTATTGTTTACTAATTGTTTATTAATTTAATATTTTCTTAATTATTTCTCGTATTTTCTTCAAAAGAATTCAATTCTGACATTCTTGTTTCTGTTAATTCTGTTGCAACATGGCAATATAAACCAATTGTCTTTCCAGACAGGAAGAAAAATTGAAGGAAAGAGAATTTGAGCAATGAAGAATCAAAGAAATTCAAGCAATTCAAAAGATTACTCCAACCAAAAACTGTCCTGTGTAATTTAGCAGCTTCTGTCTCTTATTTCCTGTCTAGTGTAGATAGCAGATATAAAAAAGAAACTACTAGAACTCTAAGAGAATGTAGTAAAGGAAAGCAAGAAGAAAGGACTAACCATCAATTGTAAGAAGATAGAATGTATGGCTGCTAGCAAAAGAAACAGCCCAACATACAAATTACAAATTGGAGATACCAAAATTAAGCCAGTAAAAAATGTGCATTGTTATAGTGAAAGATACCTTCCAAAAGCTATGCAAAGTATTAAGAAACAGGAAAATCTCATTAGAATAAAAAAAAAAAAGTGTACTGAAATGTTATGTAATACCAGTCCTCCTATATGGCACTGAATGCTGGACCATCTTATTTTATGGAAAATAGAAACAAAAAGGACATTTACATGTAGCATATAGTTGAAATTTTTAAGGCACATAATGTGGAAAGAGGGATTAGAAAATTTGATTTGAAGATGGATAGATGAAATCAGTTTATAACCTAACTAATGACCTTGCTTGGTAGAACAGAGATTAAGAGATATAGCAAAAACAAAATATTTATTAAGAGCTATAGAGAACAGGAAATTGTGGAGATCTGTGATTGGCCATGGGAAAACACATAGAAGAAGATGACAAATCAAATGCATTACTTCAAGTTTATGCATTAACCTAGAGGTGGGAAAATTTTTTTTCATTAATTTCTGCATCAGTCAGTCCTGTGTAAAGTGATTCACATCACAATAGCGAGTTTCATAACTGAGCGCTTTTTAATACAACTAGCCATGCATAAATATTTCTTTCTGGAGCCAGATTCCAACTTTTGGAAGCATCTGGTCTTGTGATTTGTTTATAGTTCTTGCAAATGCAGGGAAAACTGGAAACTGGATTCTTGTAGATAAAAACTTAAAGAAAAAATATGCAAAAAACAATATTGCATTTTTATGAAATAAGTATTTGTAGAAGAAGGCAGGAGCGTACAAAGGCGTAAATGTTGTAATAAATATGGCGACAAAGATGAGAACAATAGTCTGAATAATGTAAATAGTGTACATAATACCTCATCTCAGAAATATAGACAGATACTGAAAGGCTGAAACGTAATAAATATGGCGACAAAGATGAGAACAATAGTCTGAATAATGTAAATAGTGTACATAATACCTCATCTCAGAAATATAGACAGATACTGAAGTATTTGTAAATTATTAAATTGTTTTTAAAATAGTGGGAATATTTTGTATGTTAAATAATAAAACTTTTAATTCTTCCAAAATAATGAATGAAAATTTATTGTACTAAGCTACGCACACTAGTAAAAACCAATTGTACTTTGTACCCCGCTTACCTGTGTGCACTTCTCCCCAAATTTTGGTTTCAATTGATCAATGTATGGCTATTTTAGAGTGTATGATGGACAGATTAACAGAAGTCACAGAATTTTATATATAGAGAGTTGGATAAAATTTCTATCTTTTATCTGCATGTTGGCTGTCGGCTCCTATAAGAAGCTCATCCACCATAACCCTAATCCTCTCCAGGCTCCTATAAGAAGCTCATCCACCATAACCCTAATCCTCTCAGGCTCCTATAAGAAGCTCATCCAATTATAACTCTAATCCTATCCAGGCTCCTATAAAGCTCATCCACCATAACCCTAATCCTCTCCAGACTCCTATAAGAAGCTCATCCACCATAACTCTAATCCTATCCAGGCTCCTATAAGAAGCTCATCCAACATAACCCTAATCCTATCCAGGCTCCTATAAGAAGCTCATCCACCATAACCCTAATCCTCTCCAGGCTCCTATAAGAAGCTCATCCACCATAACCCTAATCCTATCCAGGCTGATATGAATTCATAGATTTTCTTCTCTTCAACTGATTGCTGTAAGCACAAGATATGGCTTACAGCCAAATCGTGCTGAAACACCAATTCTCGTATGGTCACAAAAGTTAAGCAACATTGATCCTGGTCAGTACCTAGATGGATGACCACTTGGGAAAATCAGGTACTGTAAACTTAAATGTGCATGTGGTGTAAAAGATAACAGCTTATAATTGGAAATCATAGAACCAAGTTCTAATTCCAATCATGTTTGTTATAGTCACTTAAACAGAAATACTGTTGGGAAAAGTATAAATCCACCTTTTCTCCATCCACCATCCATCTATGTGTTACCTAGTAAGACTTGTATCCAAAAATTATCTTAAAAAAAGTTCTTACAATCCAAAAATGTTTTCTGGCTTTAAATAACCTGCTAAAGGTTGATAAGCTGTAAAAAAACAAATCAACCATTAAAAAATTGAGAACTTTCCAATATCACCTTATACATGTTAGGCTGCAGATATTTTCATTTGTATATAAAGCAATCAGTAAACTAGTTGGCTAATGGATAACAGCTCAGAATTCAAAATTGGAGAGTTGAGTTCCAATTTCAATTAGGTTTGTTATATTCCCTTATGCACAAGTACCCTTGGAAAAATTATGAATCCACCTCTTATCCTCCCATCTATGGGTTAATTAGTAGAACTTGTATCAGTAAATAATTATTATCTCTAAAAAAAATTCCTATAATCTAAAAATATTTTCTGGCTTTAAATAACCTGCTAAAGGTTGCTATTCAAAAGGTTAAATACAACATCAATTGCCATCTTCTGTCTTCTTGAACTCCATTCAGCTTTTATCTTTTCCTCGGTTCCCACTGTACCCAATCTTTTCTCTCACCTTCACTATCTGTAACCCCCTGTGTACTAGTGGCATTCCCACCTTGTTTGGGGTGAAAAGAGAGTTCTACAAGCATGAAGTGTGAGAGAAGAAACTCTTATTATTTACACTATTTATATTCAGAATATTCTCCTCATCTTTGATGTTGATATCACAACATTTGTGATGTTGTGCTCTTCACACTTCCTCAGGTGTATATCAATCTGGTTAACATACAGGGAATTCTGAAATGAATTCTTTACTTAATTTAAGCAGTTCTTGTTCTACAGTTTATGTCTAGGAATATCATCAAGTTCTTATTTTATTAGCACTGTTCAGTTATTACTTGCTTGTTTCCACTGAATGCAAATAACACTTTCCTAGACCAGGGATTGAACTCATAACCACTATATCACTAAATTCACAAACCAGCACTTTTATCCAGTAGAACATTTTCCTGAAGTAATTCATTGTAGGTTATCTAGATTGATATACACTTAAGGAAGGCCAGAGGGCACAACAGCCAAAACATTGCGATAAAACAACAAGGACAATAGTTTAAATATAAATAGTGTAAATAATGATAACTCCTCATCTCATAAATTCAGACAAAAAAAAATGAAATAGCATAGAACTTACAGTTACATCTAGCTATTACAATTGTTAAATGATAAGCCCTTGCTACCAATTAAGCTATTACAATTGTTAAATGATAAACCCTTGCTACCAATTAAGCTATTACAATTGCTAAATGATAAGACCTTGCTACCAATTTAACTATTACAATATTTAAATGTAAGCCCTTGCTACCAATCTAGCTATTACAATTCCTAAATGATAAGCTTTTGCTGCCAATCTAGCTATTACAATTGTTAAATAAGCCTTTGCTGCCAATCTAGCTATTACAATTGTTAAATAAGCCCTTGCTACCAATTAAGCTATTACAATTGTTAAATAATAAGCCTTTGCTGCCAATCTAGCTATTGCAATTGTTAAATGATAAGCTCTTGCTGCCAATCTAGCTATTACAATTGTTAAAGGATAAGCCATTGCTACCAATCTAGCTATTACAATTGTTAAATAATAAGCCCTTGCTACCAATCTAGCTATTACAATTGTTAAATGATAAGCACTTGCTACCAATCTAACTATTACAATTGTTAAATTATAAGCTCTTGCTGTCAATCTCGCTATTCAAATGTTAAATGATAAGCTCTTGCTGCCAATCCCGCTTTTACAATTGTTAAATGATAAGCCTTTTCTGCCAATCTAGCTATTACAATTGTTAAATGATAAGCCCTTGCTACCAACCTAGCTATTACAATTGTTAAATGATAAGCCCTTCTTACCAATCACGCAATTACAATTGTTAAATGCTAAGCCCTTACTGCCAAATTAGTACTGCACTTAAATTCATAAAGTTTAGGTACCAAAGAGGAAAGTTCATTAATAATTACCATGAAAATATTTACAGAAAAGGCAGAGGGAAGCTACGTTACAGCGGTGGGAAAGTATCATCATTATTATTATTATTATTATTTTACAGTTGAAATTAGTGCAATAAAATTATTGCTTATCCTGTTTCCCCTGACTTCAAATACATGCTGCCCAACCCAGGGATTGAACTCACAATTACTATGTCCTATGGGACAATAATTGAGTGGATTAAAGTGTTAGTTTGTGAATTTGGTGATATAGTTATCCTCATATAGGAGTTTCACACTCCTCCCCGGTTTTTTGAACAGGAGTAGAGGTTTATCCCTAGTTGCCTGTTAAGGATTGGGTTTCTGGTTCCTTCTAAAGTCTACTTCATCTCTATACTCCTAACGTCTCTGGCTGAAGCCTGAAATGTTATTCACTAATTAAACCTTGACCTCTTCAAGTCTAGAATTAGCTGTCTATCTTTTCTGTTATCTTGCCTGTTTTTACACTAATAAAATGCCACACAGTAACCTTCTACCTTGAGTGGCTCTTGGGCTTTGTATTGAGTGAACATTAGTAGAAAAAATAGATAAAACTATTAAGCTTTCCTTTTTTTGAGCATCTTCCGAATTATTAGTCCAGGTGAGGGATGGGAGTTAAGCAATAAGGGTTATAGTTTTTTGTGGAGGGAAACATTCGTTTTACAGGTAGAAAGCATTTTATAATTTCTACCTGTTTTTGCATTGTATAACCTGACGACCCAATCAGTGAAGTTGCCGCAGGAAATAGATTTGCCATAAAAATAGAATTGCGCAACCAGCAGTCTCTGAAAATCTATATTAAAAATAGTGGGTAGTTGTTTTACTCCTTCTTGCTTTCTATCTTTTTGTAGGCATCTGGTCTATTCCTTTGTTCTGTGATTAGCATTTGATTGTTATTCTGGGATTCTATTTAATACCAAAAGACATTGAATATAATTCACCACCAGTGTGAAGAAATTAAAAATATTTAGATCTTCTTTCAACACCTGAAACTATTGTATGAAGTTTTGAGAAGAGTCATTATCATTATCAGCAGTTCCCATGAAAATTTTATTCCTGGGTATGATGATAAATTATATCTGGCAGCAAGGTCTCTGAGTTTTGAGTACCTCTTAATTTGCTGTTGTTCTCAAGTCAACACTGACCCCGGGGGGTAGCATCTGTTAGGGTCCTAACTATGGTCAAATAGTGAACCCCAAAACAAAAAAAAACCTCGATGAAAGTATAAAAATACATTTTTAGAGTAAAAATACCAGCAATACATTTTTAGATAAAAATTTACCAAGAATACTTATTTATAGTAAAATTACCAAAAATACATTTTTCTGTAGTTAAAGGCATACAATAGCGTTCAAAATATATTTAATTGAAGCCATAAAATTGTGTTCAAAATATATTTAGATTTTGACATTAAATAACCCATAGCGTTTGATATGCCACTAAACAGAATCAACCAACCAACTTATAAAAATTTAATAGTTTTCCTATTTTAATTTTCTGATGAGTCATAATTCTTCCCCTATGTGCCATGTCCCTTCAGGATGTTGGCGATGATGGTTCTCCACAATTTCCTATAATTTGTAGCACTTAATGAATTTTGTGTTTTTGTTATCTCTTCTAAATTTTGTTCTGTCATTTGCTCAAACTTGCTTGGAAGGTTATGCATTGTTTTCTCCTGTTCCTCAATTTATCCTATGAGTATCAAATTTTCCAAGTCCTCTTTCCTTATGTGCCTTAGAAATTTCAACTCTCTCTTCTTGATCTTAAGTATAATATCCTTTTTGCTTCCATTGTCTCTAGATGGTCTGTATGTAGTATTCTCAGCATCCTTCTGTAGAACCACATTTCTGTTGCCCAAAGTCTATTCTTCATCTGTCAGGAAACTGTCTAACATTCACTGCCATAAACGAGGACTGATATTACATACAGTCAACAACAAAATTATTTGTATACCCATCAATTTTGAATATTTTTATCCATTTCTCAGAATCTAATGCCCATATGATGCCAGGTTTTTTTATATGTTAATAAGCATGAAAAAAGGAATATAAAACTCACTTTTCAGAACAATAGGTTAAATACAACAAATTTAACAGGTAAATTATGCAAAGTAGACAAAATTGTTTGTACAGTAGAAAATATCATTTTAAATTGATTGATTCATGTAAGTATAAGTAATTTACATAATTATTTTATTAGTGAAGACTTCTAGATTATTTATTCAGTAGAATATTTGTGATAATTCCAGCAAAGAACATCATGTGGTGCATAGAGTGTCACCATTGTTATTCTTACTTTAACAACACAATGGGGAAGACACAAAGCTTAATGTTTACTTGAGACAAAGAATTAACTTCCACAAGTTAGGAAATAGTTACAGCATTATTTCAAACCGGTTAGCTATCCCTAGATCTACTGTACTGTTCGTTATAAGGAAATTTAAACAGTTTGGCATGACAGAGAATTTGTCTGGGCATGGAAGAAAACTCAAATTGTCACCGAGAACTGCACGAAAACTGTGTTGCAAGGTTAATATAAATCCAAGAGTTATTTTGAAAGACATTGCCAAAAGTTTGGATACGATGGGTATCAGTGTAAGTACTTGCACAATAAAACATTGTTTAAATAGAAATGGGTTGTATGGAAACCAGCCACGATGATCCCCACTTCACAAACCATGTCACATTGTTGGTTGGTTTAATTCTGCCAAAACGTTCTTGGACAAAGAAAATTGCTTTTGGGGGCAAGTGCTATGGAGTGATGAAACAAAAATTAAGCTTTTTGGACATAATGATGTACAGAAGATTTGGCACAAGAAAGGTGAGGCTTTTCTCTCAAAGAACACAGTGTCAACATTAAAACATGGAGGCAGCTTGTTGATGTTTTGGGGTTGTTTTAGCTCAAGGGGGACTGGACAATTAATTGCAATGAGAGGAATAATGAAATCTGCAGACTATATCAAAATTCTGGATGGAAACCTACAACTACCAGTGCTAAATCTTCATCTAGGTTAGTGATTTAATTTCCAGCAAGATAATGATCCCAAACATATGTCTAAATCAGTGACAGCATAGCTTCAGAAAAAGATTACAGTTCTGCCATGGCCTTCAATGAGTCCTGACTTGAATCCTATTGAAAATATATTTTCCCCTTTCCAACGCTTAGTGTTCACACGTTTTTCCAAAACCTCCACCTATGTAAGTAAATCAACCTTTTCTTTGGTCATTCCAACTCAACACAAGGCTGATTTGATTTTGACCATTATCATCATGCTTATCATGACTTGCCTGAACTTACTTCTGGAACAGAAAAAGAAACTCTTCCATTTTCCAAGGTATAGCATTTGCATGTCTTTTTGTGAAGGAGAATATTTCTCTACAAGTTTGGACTTGGCTGACGGACAAAAGACATAAAAATACTCCTACATGAAGAGGAATAGCAGTAGCCTTTACTGAAAAGAGTTAGTCATTCATGATTAAACATTCTCTTCTCTAGTTTCTATTCCTTTGCCAAATACTCCACCATTGAAGTTTTACTTTGGTTGTTCCAACTAGGCACAAGGCTGAGTTAAGCATGACTATTGTAACTATCAATGAAATAAGTACAACCTTTCTTTGGTCGCTCTAACTCATCACAAGGCTGACTTGAGCTCAACCATTATAATGATGCTTATCCTTACCCTAACTTCCTGACCAAAAAAATAAAATGGTCATACCAAAGAGACATTAAGAACTTTGTTCTACTACAGATTATATAAAAAAAGAGAATAACTAGTCCATAGTAAAAACACAACTTTTTGTATGCTTCTTCTTAATTGTTTATATGTGAACATGCACACAAGCAACCTTCAAATGCTATAGAATATTTGGTAGACATGGACCTTTGTGTCCACAAAAAATGGAGTGTCAAAAGGATGATCTTTCACTTGACACCACTATTATTTTAACTACATCCCTCCTTGAGAATATTTATCATTTTAAAAAGTAATGATTAGAATGGTACTAAAATCTAAACAAATGAAAATGAATTTATACATTTTCTTTATTCTTGAGAATTTACAACATAGATAATAAACAGTATTTATTTATTAGTTTATTTACAAGAATAATGTTATATTTACAACATTCTAAAAATTAATACAATTAAAACTAATGCAATATTTATCATTTATCAATTTATAAAGAAACTAGCAGCATGTCCCGGCATTGCCTGTGTTTCATTCAAAAATCGTATGACTCATACAGCAATTGCTATCACTTGACTTAAAATATTTTTGCCTTCCTTGCCTTTAAAGGAGTGCCCTTTGCCGTGCTGATGTTGCTACATGCCTTACTTCTTGCCTATCTCACACTGCAAATTTTTTCTAAGCTCTATACTAAACATTAAATCTGTTACGATAAAAGAACTAAACAAAATGAACACAAAACGATCAGCTTTAAAAAAGGACTTGTAACTGGAAAAACCGAATGAAAAAAGAATGTTAACAACAAATACTTTTTTTCACACCAACCCAGTTCTGCAGAATCAGAATCAACGTTGAGTTTAAGCAAGCGAATGAGCCAATTGGAGTAAAGTGCCATGCAGATTTAAATTTTTCCCACTTGTGACGAATGCAGCTATCAATTTTTTTGCATGCTAGCATGCTAGTTAACATTCATATCAATCAGCTGTTGGCTCTCACACTGGCCAATAGAATCTTCCTGCCTATTCATGGCAGCCAGCTATAGGCTCTCAATCTAGCCAGTAGAAAATGGCCGCAAACTACATGAGAACTGCTGTAGAAGCATGAAAAAATTGATTATTTCAACTATCGATGGGAGTTGGGGAATGCAAAGATGGTCTTGGCCTTCACGCTAACTTGGAGCATGTCCATGTAAATTTTGGTGCAAATCTGTTGAAAATTGCGGCCGTGCATTCATTACACACACACACACACACATCCTGCCTTTTATAGATAGAGATAAATATGAAAACAATTTTTTATTCATAAATTTATAAACATTTACTAAATTATTAAAATATGTGAACCAATTATAAGGAAATCCTTATTATTTACTATTTTCTGATGCTAGATCTGTGAAATTTTGCATGCGTTAATTTCAAATCTTTTTATTAATAATTGCCTTGTTTCTTCCCAGGTAAATTGACCTCTGACTGTTCAAAGAAGACTGTTCATACTGTTGGTAAAAAAAAGTCATCAATTTTAGATATGATGTCATCATCACAGTAATACTGGTTTCCAGCCAATGTTGGGGAACAGATGATAGTCAAATCAGGGGAATAGGGAAGGGGATCAATAAGTTCAAAGCCACAGTTACGCACAAAATTGTGCTGAATGATTGTCCAGATGAAACAAGACCCTGTTTGTCAGTTCTGCGCATTTGGTCTAGACAGCTTTTCATAACTGTTTCAGCAAGTTCGCATAGATGGTGTGACCCTTTTGAACATAGTGAATAAACACATAAATTTTGCATTCCAAAAAACTGAGGCCATCACCTTCCCTGCAAATGAAATGACCTTGGCCTTCTTTGGAGCAGGTAAGGACAGGTGTTTCCACTGCATGAATTGACTCTGGCTCAAAGTGATGAACCTAACACTCATCTTGGGTTAGGAAGCATTCAAGGAAACCAGATGTATGTGACTCAATGTCAGATTTACTCATGATGTGATCAGCCTGTGCACTTTTGATCAGCTGTCAAAAGATGTGCAACCTACTGAGCAGAAACCTTTGTCATGCCAAGTTCACTGTGCATAATATTCTCAACTCTCTCATAAGATATGCTAATCTAAAAACACATACTCCAGTTATTGTAGACAGTGCATCAACATGAGATATTATTCTCATGTTAATTTTACGAGCTTACTCTTCCATGCAAGGCAGGTTGTGAGAGAACATTTGAAGATTTTCCTGCAGTAGGTTGCCAATTTTTTCTGTGGTAGACTAGTTGATTTATAGTCAATTGCCATGTGGTGAATATGATCATTCCCTTCCTTGGTAGTGGCAGTTGCAGTATCTCCAGATCTTGGGTCATCTTCAAGACACTTTCTTCCCCTCCTAAATTCAACCGCCTACTTCTGCATTGTTGATAAAGCTGGAGTGGCCTCCCCTAATGTAGTAACCATATCAGCATGAGCGATAAGCTCTTTTATGCAATACTATAATGCCCAATATTTTCCATTTTCAATAGAAGTCACTATGTTACTTTTGAAGTCGTCTTTAAACAGTCAGATGTCAGTTTATCTGCAAAGAAACAATGCAGTTATTTATAAGAGTTGACATGCAAGATTTCACAGCTCTAGCATCACACTTTTTTAATCAGCCTATGTACTTTTCAGCCCACCTTCGTACCTGGAAAGAAACAATGTACCTACTACTGGAAAAAATCTGCCTCGTCAGTCATGTATCGAAAGATACATGATCGACTAAGCGTGTATCATGCATGGTACATAACTGACTGACATTAATGCATACAAGATTTTACAGCTCTAGTATCTCCTTCATAATCAACCTGTGAATGTTTCAGCCCACTCTTGTATATTCTAAATAGGATTCAACAAAAATTAATGACATAACTGATCATTATTAATATCCATAGGGATTATTGTAATTCATCAAATGTCTGTTTTGTTTCTCTTTTTATCATTGCATAACTTACAGATAATGAGGGCTATGGACACTGCATTTCGTGTAGTTTTTAATGGAATCACTAGAGTAGGTTTTTAGCATATGAGTTTTTGAAAATACAAAAACTCTTAAAGTCTTTAGCAAAGGGTTCAGTTTACAAGTGTAAGTATAATGCTAAACTGTTCATGTTGTAAGGTTACTGAATAGAATAATCACACAGAGGTTGGTAATGAACAATAATACTTAGGACAAGAACAACACATATAAGATTCACCATAAGCACATAGATGTAGTAGTCAACTGCTAGAAGTGAGTCATGTGAATTCCACAATGAATCTCTAACTGCAGACCAACATACAGTATTTACTACTGTATTTATGTGAATGGGGACATACCTATTATCGTTTGTAGGTATGCTACAACACCCCCTCTTTTTGGATTTACTCTGTAAAGAGTTAATATTTTTTTCTTTTTGGGTTGACTTTGATCAATTCTGCATCCCTTCTTTTTCTTTTACTCTGTCTCTTTCGAACTTCCAACTCCAGACCTTTCTGTGGGATGGGTACGTTGAAAGTATCAAAAAGAACCTCCATAGGTTCTCATCCTCATTGCCAAAATGTTGCAACCTAGGGAAGGTTACTGAATAGAATAATCACACAAAGGTTGGTAATGAATGATAATACTTAGGACAAGAGTAACACATATAAGATTTGCCAATGGCGCATAGATGAAGTAGTCAACTGCTAGGTGAGTCAAGTGAATTCCACAATGAATCTCCAACTCTACCAACCGCCCCAGCGGTCAGATGTGGCACAAGGCCAAATTTAATGTGGGGCATCCGAGCCTGTAGGCTCAGACAAAAATTCCCTGTAGACCCCATATAAAACGGGGTCGGGTAGCTGTTATCTGAAACGAGACTCTGAACTTTGACATAGCCTTGTCTGAGGATCATCTCTACCCAGAGGCAGAGTGTTTGACCAGCACAGCTGGAGACTTATCTCCAACTGCAGAATATCTACCAACCACCCCACATAATCAGATGTGTCACAAAGCCGAAATTAATGTGGGGTATCTGAGCCTGGAGGCCGAGACAAAATTCCCTGTAGACCCCATATAAAACATGTTCGGTAGCTGTTTCCCAAGACAAGACTCTGCCCTTCGACATAGCCTCGTCTGGGGATCCTCTCAGCCCGGAGGCAGAGAGTGACCAGTACAGCTGGAGATGAATCTCTAACTCTAGACCAACATACAGTATTTACTACTGTATTTATGTGAATGGAGACATACCCATTATCATCCATAGGTATTCTACAACAGTACATCAGGTAAGCTGAACCAAATCATCTTTTTCTTTAACCATATAGACATAGTTGACATTGAGATGAAAATTTCTGAGTGACAACCAAAATTGTGAGCATTTTTTCTATTCACTGGAACATCACCACTTCGAAAAAAAATTCAGTTGCTTGCATTTGAAGTACAAGCAAGGAGAAACAGGGAGCAAAAAAAAAAAAAAAAAGCTTAACTCACCAAAAGATAGTTTGGTTTTATGGCTGTGTTTATTGCTGCAATAAGAAAATACATTTATTGTAAAAATGTGGGTATTTGAACTATTTAGGGAAATTCATACCAGATATTTGTAATTATAATTCAGTAGTTCATGGTGGCAAAGATTTTCAAATGAGATATGACTTACTAAATTTTTTTTTAATGCCATCTCCCTCCTGGACATAGGTGGTCATGAAACTTCACAACTTCCTTTACTTTATTATCCATGAATTACCATGTATTCTTGGGAAAGATCATGGAATAGGTTCCCATAGCCTTCTCTATGGTTTGGATTTTGAAATTTTCTTTCTCTTAGACTGGTTGGCATCCAAGACTAGAGAGGCCAGTTTATTCTGATATTTAATCCATAGGTGGGAGGAGAAAAGCCAGATTCATGCTTTTCCAAAGGTACATTTGTATGAAAGTGAATGCAACAGACTAGACTGGAAATTTAAGTCAGCTTGACAACTCCACTTTCTTTTTAATATACATTGTACAAAATCTATAATGTACTATTTACGCCATCTGCAAGAACTAGTCTAAAAATCCCACACATGGAGAGGGGGATAAGCTAGAGAAAATAAAGCTAAAAAGAAGAAAGTACTATAGTCACTATTTTGTTTACATTAAAACATTTTTTAATCATTTCATCCAAGCAAGGCAATAAAGCCACTAAGATGCAAGGGGGGGGGGGTTACTGAGTGTGAGAGAATATAAGAAAACATTATTAAGGAGAGAGAACAATAAAAAAAACAGGAATTAAGGAGACAAGCAAAACGATTGACATTGCATAAAATTTTTGACGATCTATGTTAACTGGAAAGCAAGAAGATCAAAGTGAGTTCCACAAGTGAGAAGTGCAAGAGACTTTTAGAATAGAACTTATGGTTAAAACTAACTGATCTATATTGTATTTAAACTTCTCAAGAGTGTAGGTGACAGGAAAGCAAGAAGCCAGAAGAGAGTTCCACAAGTGAGAAGTGCATTTAGCTATTTCAACTGTAAAATGATAAGAATTTGCTGCCAATCTAGATTCAAAAAGTCTAGGTACTAAAGATGAAAAGTCATCAGAACAGTTCCCATGAAAATATTTATAGAAAAGGCACAGGGAAGATATGTTACAGTGGTGGGAAAGTGACTGAAGCTGAGATGCCAGATCATGATTAATAACATTACAGATCCTTCTTTAGATTTTATCAAGGGTCTCGAAATACATAACAGAAGCACCAAGCCAGATCCTTTGCTGTATTTACATAAGATTTCTATATAAGAGTAAGCAGTAATATTTTATCATATCTTTTCTATTTCACATATCAGTTTTTGTTAGATTTATAGTGATGGCAAAATTAACCATGACAATTCACATTATAAGCAACATAGGAAAAAAAAAAAAAAGACAAATTTTGAATTTTTTTTTGTTGATATTAAATTAGCTAAGGCAGTGAGGTTTTGGATATTTTATATTAATGTTGAAAATGATCATCCATGATAGATCAATTTTTTCCTCCCAATGAGTATATTTTTGGGAGGGTTCTATTCAACCATTTGATCTGGTGTGCTTTACTGCTCAGATACAGAGAGCATCCCAGTTCAGTAAGGCTCTATTTTCTCTTTTTAAAGAAAAGAAACTTCTTCATCCAGATTAATTTTCTTGAGAGTCCATATTGGCTCAGTTTCATACCTGAAATGTAAACAAAGCAATTTCTAAAGAATTAGTGTCTTTATTTTTAATTCAACATTTTTTATTACTTATATACAGTGTCTGAAAAAATGTATATGCCCTAACCCTGCAAGTCTATCATGCCAAGAATTAGAGAAGTTTTGGGAGATGAGGAATTTTATTTTCAACAAGCACCACAAAACCACCATCATGATGTATGACCATATCTGAATAAAATCTTGCCAAACAGATGAATCGGAAGACAAGTTTTTGTAGAATATCCTCCTTGTTCACCAGACATCACTCCTTTAGACGTTTTTTTTGTGGGGATACTTAAAAGATAGTCCACTACAAAGCCAGCAACAATCACTCAAATGAAAGTTTCCATAGAGCAAGAATGCAGCAAAATACCTGTCGATTGCTGCTTGTGATTTTGTTGTGTCACACTGTCAGCAATGTCTGGAAAAAAGCAATCTAAGAACAACAATGGAAAACAAAAGCATAAATAAAATAGCTCCAGTTTATTCAACTTATCAAACTTTGCATTGCAGCCAAAGTATTCTAAAAGGAGAAAATGAAAAATACCTAACAACAAATCGAATATAACATCAAAATTTATATTATTTTTATTTATTATGTAACTACATACATAATTATCAACAATGTTTTCGTAAACTTGATATTTCCTGTAATAATTTCTTAATAAATATTATTATTGTTATTATTTTACTTAAGTGTAAGGTAGTCCTACATTTATAATTCCTTACAGTTAACCATGATAAGAAATGTTGACCAAAACTGTCTAAAACTTTTAAGTGTGTATTGTCACGAAATTATCAAATGTTGAATACACCTCTCCTCTGCCAAATGCGTCAAACATACTATAGCTATTTAATATTGTGAAGATAAGTAATGGAATTTTAAGTGTGGGTCAGTATTGTGGCACCTTTCATATTGTGGTTAAATGAAGAGAAAGAGTTACTGGCAAAACTAAGGTTAAAAGTCACAAATTTGGAATTGAGAATATTTCCTATAGATTTTTATTGTTGAAGTTCCTTGAGGCTCCATCAGAACATTCTCATATATGGAGCAGTATCTGTACAACCATTGTACTGTGTGCCAATTTAAAGTCCATATGAATACATGAATCATGTGCACTATGTGTGTGTGTGTGTGTATATATATAAGATAGCATAATGTAAAAAGTTTAAAGTCAAATGCATGGGAAACATGATTAACCAATGAAAATCAAACACTAAAGGAAACTTTCTTTTTATTCTCAGTATCTCATTCCCTGATGAAGTTTTTTTTTAAAAAGTGAAACATGTTAAATTGATAAGTGTTTCTTATTTATTCTTTCAGATTCCTATCCATATTTGACCCCAACTTGGGCCCTTCAATGTGGTGTAATGGCTTGGCTTGTCTTACTACATCAATTATGACTGTGTAATAGGTTCGATCCTCACTGGGTACTCCACACTTTTGGCCTTATGCTGTATCTAAACTACGCTTAGAAAATAATTTTTTGGGGACACCTCAATGTGGTGCAATGGTTAGTAAACATGTCTTGCTAGATCAATTACGACTGAGTAATGAGTTTGATCCTAACTGGGTGCCCCATACTTTCGGCCTTGTGCCACATCTAAGCCGGGCTTAGAAAATCACTACATAAGTGTCTAGGGCACCTCGAGTTGGCATAATGGTTTTTTTCTCTTGCCTAGCTAGAACAATTATGACTGAGTAGTGAGTTCGATCCTCACTGGGTGCCCTATACTTCCAGCCTTGTGCTACATCTAAGCTATGCTTAGAAAATTACAATATTTGATACCAACTATATATATATATATATATATACATAAATTATTGTCGGACTTTGTCCATTTCATAATATAAGACATTTTTATGTTTATACATTCTTTTCATAGATACAAATATTTAAGTAAATGCTCTGTTTATAATAAATAGTATTAATAACATTTACCAGCTTGAATGTCTGAGAAATTTTCATAGAAAATATTCATCCTCCGACAGGAATCAAACCTGTATCCTATACAGAACCATCATATAGCCTGATGTGCCTTAACTGTGGCTCAATCGGTTAAGGCACATCAAGTTATATGATGGTTCCATATAGGATACAGGTTTGAATCCTGTCGGAGGACGAATATTTTCTATGAAAATTTCTCAGGCATTCAGGCCAGTAAATGTTGTTAATACTGTTTATTAGAAACAGAGCATTTACTTAAATATTTGTATCTATAAAAAGAATGAATAAAAATGTCTTTATATATATATATATATAGGGGTTCCCAAACATGAAAGTAATTTCAGGGAGTGAGAAAAAATCTTTTAATTTTTCTTTTATTTACAGAATTTTGTTTATTGAATTCCAATAGCCTGGCATGCTATTGAACTTGTTTATTGAAGTCTGCTTCAGTTTATTATTTAATAATTGGTTATGAATTAAAACAAATTACTGTACATGTATTCAAATCCATCAACATTTTATTGATATTAAATTCTAAAATCTATTGCTATTAAATTTGTGAAAATCCTCTATAAAAATAATCCAAGTAAATGTATATATGTAATATGGAAAAGAAGGTTTTCAATTTGGAATGTCACTTTTGAGTCAGACAATCTTGATAAAAAGGGTGCCTTGGGCAAAATGTTGAGAACCACAGTGTGTGTGCATATAAGATAAAAAAAAGAAAGTAACAGAGTAACTAGATGTGTGAAAAAACAAAATGTGTCAGTCATGTGCCATGCGTGATATACGCTTAGGAGATCATATATCTTTCGATACATGACTGACGAGGCAGATTTTTTTCCCGCAGTAGGTTGCCATTTCTTTGTGGTAGACCAGTTCCCATCCAAGGCTATAGAACACGGTCTGTCCTGTTATTTACCTATACCTGGGGTGAGAAGAAGAGGATTCATATCTTCCCCAAGGGTAGCACATTAGTGAATGTAATGGACCCGACTGGAATTTGAACACGGCTCTCCACAAACTTAAAAAAAATAATCAGAGCAAATGCTTATTTATATCCATTATTTTCTAACACGTTCGATTCACCGTGCCAAAAAATTTGGTAAAATTTATTTTTTAAATATGTTACCAATTTACTTAATGAAATTTTTGTGCCCAAAACCTTTTTGCCAAAAAAGTTTAGAAAAAAAAAAAAAAAGAAAAAAAAAAAAAAAAAAAAAAAAAGGAAAAAAAACACTATCTTTACTTTCAAATAGAATTTGAAATTAAAGTTCAAAATTAGGAGGGTTCCTCGATATTTTAAATTATTTAAAAAAATTCGTTTATAAGGTTTTTTTTAAAAATAATTTTTTATGTTGTTAACAAGTCCGTGGCGGTACCTCAAAGTAAAATTACATTCAATAAGTTACGCAAGATTTTAGAAAATGTAAATAAGTGAAAAAACAGCAAATACGATAAAGTAGGAATGAATGAAATGCAATATTTCTTTCCCTTTGAACAAATTAACATTTTAAAAAGTAATTATTCAATTAAACAAGAACTAGAAATATTTAAACTTTTAATGATGGACATAAAAAAAAAAAAAAATCAATATTTGGCTACGGAAATTTTCACCGAAGACTAAGTCAATTGATAAAATTTAATACCCACATATCGGATAATGATCCCAAATAAGTACAAACTAAAAACAGTTATCAAAAAAAGTACTTTATTTAGATTTTTTCTGAGACATTATTTTTAACATGTGCATTTTAAATTTTTAATTTAAGAGACAACACAAAAAACTACGTTATGGTAGAAAAGAAAAGAAAGATATTAAATTAGAAAAAGGGTAAATATGAATAAAGTATCAGACATAATGAAAAAAGAAAACAGCAAATGAATTTAAAGGAAATAGGATTCCAAATGAATATTATTACTTTTTTTCTTCGAAAAAAGACTGTCCACATTTGTGTAGGGCTTCCTTCTTCCAATATCCACGAACAGCCACAAATTTTGTTCTTCACGTCTAAACAAAACGTTGTTTCCTTGTCCTCACCATCATTAATAATTATCTTGTAATCATTATTAATAATAAATGAATTAAAAAGTTTTCTTCATTTTCTGTTTTACAAATACCGGACTCCTTTTTAATCCTCCGGTCTTTCAGGTGGAGGACCACATGGTTGTACCATCTTCTCCATCAGGTTGAAACGTATTCGTGCCTTAGATTCATTTTCCACCAGAGAAAAATAATTAAGCATATCAAAATGGCCTAGATACGACGCATAACTGTCTCTATGTTGGTTTGTCAACCATTCCCATTTATTTGTATCAGCATGACCTGTGCCAATGTATTTTGACTGCAGATGCTCGAGTTGACTGTGGATATTGTACCGATCGCCCATCTTGAATTGGTAACGATGTTGTTTTGACAACAACGAGATTTGAGAAACGAGAAGTTATATTATTATTTTTTTTTTCTAATTTCGATCAAATAGTTTCAAAACAATAACAATCGCATTTAAACAAAAGTACAAATTATATCAATAAATAAGAAAATAAAAATACGTCAAATTTATTATCGGACATTTTGTTAAGAAAAAAAAAAAGAAAGTGAAGTGACTTTGTTTAATCTTTGATAGCCGGAAACAAACGAAGACGATTGCACTACATACAAACATAGACACGTAGACACACAGACCCATATACATATGTATACACACACTGATACGTACATACTTATTTATTTATATTCTTTAGTTTATTTTTTTAGGAAAAGTTCTATTTACAGTTAATTGTAATAAAAAAGAATTAAAACAATAATAAAAAAGTATTTTACTAATGTTTTTAATTTAAAAAAGAAAAAACTTCACTTTTAATGTTTACTTATGGGCGCCAGCCGCTGGCATTCTAGCAGACAATATTTTCCAAATTCCTTTTAAAATAATCGAAACTATTTTAATTTCTTTCAGTTAGGAAAGCAGATTGTTACCATACAAAAAAAAAAGACTTAAAATACAGAAACTCTATAACAAATCAAATTCAAAAAAGAATCCATAAAAAAGACGAAGAACAATTATTATTATTACTAAAAATTCTTATTTTTCTTTCTCTTTGTTTGGTTATCTGCCCTTGGACCAGATTTACGAATCCCGCTTAATAGCCAGTCCAAACTGATGCATAATATTACAACTGTTTTGTAAAAGAAGTAAGTTAAAAATTCTAAAAACTGTTTAGAATCATATTAAGATCTTGTTTTCATATTATAATGGAAAATTCAGTTCTATTCTAGGCGTATGTGATGCATTTTTGTAAAGTTGCTGTTTGTATATTTGAATCGCTTAGTACTTCCTGTACCGGTTGGCCATAAATAGTTGAGAAGTGATATTATCAAAAGAGAGAAGATGGAGTGAAGACGGCCAGCAACGGAGCGGCTTGAAAAAAATAAACAAAAGCTGTTAAAACGAGTGAGAATATACAATCGAATAATCTTATTGTTACAATCAGACCTACATACGTAGGCACGTTTTACCCATAAGAATCGGAGAGACGGAAAAAGTATAGAAAAAGTGCATTTATTTATAAAATCTACGTGCGTGCATAGAAAAAAAAACTGTTGGTTCTTTTCCATACTTTGCTCAAGAAAGGAGGAAAAATATTTTTTCAAAAAAGGAAAAATTTAAAAGAATTAATATTTTCCTTTTATTTTTGCTTTTTTTTTTTTTTTTAAATACGAAGGAGTTTTTATTTAAAAATTATAAAAAAACGGACCTGTATTTGGTAAGTTTTTTTTGTTTTTAATTTTTGCAAAAGAAAAAAACTGTTTTTAATTTTAATTTAAAAATAAAAAATAATTAAATATGTGATCTTTAATTTTTCTAAGTTAATATTTTTTTCCAGGTTCAAGTTTTTCTGTTTATATTTAAATTTTAATGTATATTTCACTTTCTTTTAAAAGTAGTTAATGTCCATTTCAAGAAAAAAGTTAACATCAAATCTAAATTTTAAAGCTTAACTACTTTAATTATCTAATTTTTAATATAAGTTACATATCATTATGATTTAACTTTAAAAATGTATCTAATAATATATATATATATATATATATATATATATATATATATATATATATATACTATTATTGTGTGTGTATGTGTGTGTGCATGTTTAGTTTACATAATTAGTTGTCATTGAAAAGTTGCATACTCAATCAATCCCAATAATAAAATTTATAAAAAATACTGAAAAACATTTATGATCTCGTAAACTAAACAAAATGAATATAACTCTAAAATTTAAATAATAAAGACTTGAATTTATTTAAGATGAAAATTATATATATATTTTTTTGTCTGTATGTCAAAAATTAGTGTACTCAACTGTATTTTAATTTTAGAAAAGGTATTGAAAATTAACATTGTCATAAATTTCGTGCAATAAAATATCTTCAATGAAAAATAAATAAATGAAACGATAAAACTTATTCTATTCACTAAAAATAAAATTAAAAATGGCTTTAAAATTGAGAAGTTTGTAAACAAATATTTAATTTTTTTTCTTACATGTTAAAATTCAGAAAGAAACTGATAAAAAAAAACCTGAAAGTTAATTCTTTTCAATCTCTTTTAATCCACTTGAATATTTATTTTAGTATATTTTGACACATACGCACCAATTTACATATAAGTTAAAGGGAACAAAGGTCTTTCTTTAGTAAAAATACCCCTGGGCTTATTTGGTCAAAGAAAAAAATGAATCCTCTACTTTTTGGAAAGTGCTTAAAATTTCTCCTGCAAAAAAAAAGAAAAAAAATTAAATGTTTTCAATTTTTGGAAATCAGTAATAATAATTTAACTATCTTTGAATAAGTTTTACATTTTTTTATAAAAATACTAGAAACCATCTGATTATGCAATTAAAAAATAAAATAAAGTAAAAAATAAAACTTACTTTAGTTTAAAAAATGACATTTTTCTTGGAAAATATTTTACAAAACTAAAATTAACAGTGGGGGATTTCATTTAGTTTTATTAATTTTATATTTATTGATTTATTTGATAGTTATAATAAATTTTAAATACATCTTTTCCCTAAACTTTCTGACAAGCAGACGATGTATAATAAGCTTATGTCATGTGTATTTGTAAAGAAAAAGTGTTTTATTGTAATTTTAACAAAAAAGTTTATGACCCCCTGACCTTTTGACATTTTCAAAACTCAAATTGTATATATTAGTGTGATGAAAAAAGTGATTTTTTTTCATTTAAAGTTATTTATATTGAATTTTTGAATAATTTGTGTAGTAGTAATTTTTTTAAAAATGACTAATTATTACACTACTTAATAATTAGTCATTTAAAAAAATATATATATTTTTTGAATCATATGATCATGATACATGTATGTTACATTTCAATTTCATTCATAAAAATTAAAAACATCACAAAATATAATAATTCAATGAATATTTATTGTATTGCATGCGTGTGTGAACATAAGTTTTCAACTGCGTATGTACAATAATACAGGACAAAAAATGTCCGTTTCTTATTACAAAAAAAGATCTACAAAAATGCGTAAAATGTTAAACAAACGTATTTGAATTATGTCACAAGACTAGCATTCGGAGATTAAATTAACTTGGTTAATAAAATACATCATTTACAGTTTTTTCACATACAGACACTGGAAGATTTCTTATTTAATTAAAGAAAAAAGTTCATCATACACTGGACATCTACACATCCCATTGACTGACGTCTTTGTAGTTAGTTGTCTTTTTCTAGACTTCTATAATTTTGAAATTTCTAGTATTTTTTTACAGCAAATTCATTCATAAGAAATTGAATTATAATTCATTCATTCTTTAAAAATCTAATAAAATAAGAAGCCTTTATTGTTTTTCATTTATTTTGCGGTATTTTTTTTGTTTTTTTTTTAACAATTTCTTTCTTATCAACTTTTTGTACATTGTACTTTGGTTGTTGTTTTTTTGCTTCTTCGCACTTTTTAAAAGGTTTCATTTTCTTTCCAGCTAAAAACATGCAATATCAACATAAGGCGGGTGTATGTGTATGTATTGTATATCTATGCATTAATTAGTTACTTTTTATGTGTAAGCCCGTACACGTGTCTATGTAATTTAAGCTTCTTAAGCTTTAGTTTTTAAAACAATTCCAGTTTGGCAGCTACACAATATTTTTACGTTTCAAATGTCAAACATGTTTTTCGTTCTGACTTTTTTCTCTCTTTACGTTTTCCAGGATATAAAAGAAAATCATGAAACTTTTCTTTTTCAGAAAGAAGTTGGTACTTTCTTTGATTTATTAAAAAAAATATAATAGATCTTCATGCTATTGACTTGAGGAATTATTTGTGAAATAACGATAATAAAATCATTACCAAAGCGACACATTTTTCCGGTTTCCATTGTATTTTTTATTTAAGTCCTTTAACACATGATGTCTTAAATTAACTAAAAGAATTATTTGGTTAAATTAAAATTAAAAACAAATGTACTTTTTTTATTTGAAATCTGTAGCAACCGTCAGTTATATTTTAAAAAAATCGTAAATGACAGGTTTTCTTTCCTAAGGTTGCATCCGAAACCTTCACGCACCTGAAATTTGGCGCTTTTTTTATTCCATAGCAAAATATTTTCCTCGAAGAAAAATGAGCATTAATGTTTCAGAAACATTTAATAATCCATCAGTCATTATTTTATCCAGATATAAAAATAAAATGTTTAAAAGTTATTTATTTATTGATTTAATATTTTAGCCGTAAAAACGGCACCTAAATTTTTTTATCTACCAAGTGCTCGAAGTCAGTTCAAGTTCTCTCCTCATCCTATCTTTCTCCATCCTTCCCTTTCTGGGATCATGTTATATCTTGATTTGAAAGTAGTAGCCGACAAAAATTATCAAGGGAATTTGCCTCCATTTTGTTGTTAAAAATTATTAAAAAAAAAATCTTTCAGTGTAAAACGTTATTTTTATTCAGTTCACAGATCATTCGCACATTTATGAATGAATAATAATCATATCTCTCTCACTCTTCACTTTTTTTTTACTAGTTACTGTTATTTTTCCTCTTTTCATTCATTCATTCTCTAATCTTTCTCTTTCTATGTATATCTTTCTTACTTTCTCTCTCTCTATATATATCTATATAGAGAAATATATATATATATATATATAATATTTCTCTCTCTCTCTCTCTCTATATATATATATATTCCTTTATCTCTCTATATCTTTCTGTCTTTTCCCTACCTTTTCTTTTCTCGTTGTCTAGTCAATGAAAGAAAACTGATCATAGATAAGAAAAAAGAAGCAGTCTGGGTGTATGTCTTTTATGGGATTCCGATTCTACAATCAGACATTTTTAGAGATTAAAAAAAATGCCGAAAAAGCTGAACAGATCGCTTCTTCTTGCGGAAAGAAAAAAAAATGGTAAAAAACACCCAAATAATTGGTTGGTTGATTTGAAATTTAACGCATCTTCATCACACCAGCGAACACACACACACACTGCGACAATATAATAAATAAAATACATGGAAAATGATGTACATCAACCAACACGCACACGCATATAAACTTATACCACTACGCACGAGCGAACACACACACACACACACACACACACGTGTCTACGCTGTGTTGGAACCGTGTTCGTTGTTGGCAATCTTCGAATGTGCTTCCTTCTGGGTTGGGGGTAGGATTCGGTTTGGAGGAGCGATTTTGATTTCCGCCGTCTCCTCCCCCTCTCCCGGAGGGATCGAGGAAGGAAGGACGGGAGTGAGTCGTTAGTGGGGGGAGGCTTGGCCGATCCGATGTAATGGCAGGAAGGTGAACTAAAATAAAACTGACAAATATCCTTAACCCCAACGTTGATATCTTTTCTAGCTTCTGCTCCGTCGTCGTCGTCGTCTCTTTCTCGGCCACATTCGTTGTTGTTATCCACCCTCGGGCGGCACAACTCAGCACTGACACCACAAGTCTACGAGTGGGTACTGAAAATTTACTGACCCGACCAATTTCTGTAAATCAGACCAAATGACTATATACATCAATTCCTTTTTTTTTTTTTTTTTAAGGGGCGGTAATTTTTTAGCACTCCCTAACTAAGAAAAAAAGTGGTAATTGTTCACGTAAGAAATAATTAATTCTTTTGGAAATAAAATTATTTACTCTAAAACACACCTGTGTGATGTGAAATATGCGTGTGAATATTACACGTCTTAGACAAACACGTACACTCATCCATTGGTATTTTCTTTTTGTGTGTTATGTTGCATATTTTTACACATTTATGCTCTTCTTAATGTGTATATTTACTTACTAAATTCATTTTAATTCTGTTTTTGTGTACACGGGCTCTATACAGGCTCGTCCCATCTCTCACACCCACTTTTTTGTACATGTGGGTATCTGTATTTTTACTTTTTTTGTATTGCCAGAAATATCAATCAATGTATGTATGCAGTTGTGAGTTGGGTTTTAAATTTATTTCCGCTTAGAGTTACACATTCTTGGGTTTTTTCTACACAATATTGTAAGTTCTTATTTGTAAGGTATATTTAGGCAGCAAGTATTCATTCATTCAAACAAGTTTGATTAAAAACCAACAAGGTCTGTCGGTTTTAATTTTCTAAAAATGTATTATTTTTCCAGTTTTCGAATAAAGTGCTATTTTTTTGTCTATTGGGATCGAAATTGTGAATACACAATTTCGAGCACAATACTCAAGTTCAAGTAGCAGTCAACAACTTATTCGAAAATTGGGAAAATATAAAAAATAAAATTAAACAGACATACCTTGTTAGTAACTTTTAATTAAACAGAAACTTGATTGGACGCACACACCTGACCCGACGAGTGGTATCCGCGCGAAACTCTGAAGTCGGTCGAAAATGTCATTTGAACTTCCGACTATGAAAGTATCCATAAAAGTTCTTGGCTCAACCAAGAAGCTCATCCCCACTCTTTCTCTCTCTCGCTATATATATATATATATATATATATATATATAGTATAATTGTTTTTTTCATTGGGGGAGGGAAATGAGTCGGATCGATAATATTTTTCATTACCCACTTTTGTGGTGTGGATTTCAGAACTCATATTTGGAATAGACGCCCCACTTTCTATTTTTAAACAGTGTATTATTTCAAATACGAGTATCCGCTATAATAAAGTTTGAAGTAATAAAAATTGATTAAATATAAAATTAGTTCTTTAATTATGAGGGCATCACATACACACAGGTTTTTACTGTGGTTTTTACATGATGCCTGTATTATATTGGCAAGTATATAATATAAATAATTACATTTATTCATTACATTACTATTTTTATTTCTTATGAAAGATGAATATTTCTCTGAGATCCTTTTTCTAACTTCCAAATAGAGCGTATAACACATCTCCACTTCGTGTGTATGTCCCAGTGCGTGTGTGCAGAGCTTTTCTTAAAGGTTTCTATTTACACTTGCCTACTCTTAACAGAAGCCATGATAAAACCAAGAGTCTGTCGACATCATCGACTTTGTTTTTTAATTGTTCTTCAGCCATGTAACATGAGAAAATTTTAGATTTTCTCAGTTGAAATCTATTTAGAGTACAATAAAAAAAATTATAAAATTAACAAAAAAAAAAAATTAACAAATGGATTTAATTTTGCTTGTGTTAGTTAAACGCTCTCATTTTGTTCATTTTTAGAACTTTTTATGAGATGTTTAGTTTAACTATTAAAAAAAATCAACAAAATTAAAATCCCCCCCCAAACAAACTTTAACCCCTTTCATACACTCTCTCACAATAATAATTTATATGTGGTATTAGAAATGTTTTAGTTTGTAAAAGAAAAAAAAAACAAACCTTAAGACTACTGACTCAGATATCTTTGAAATCACAAACTAATATAAATAATTTTTAAAATAAAGATAAATAAGATTATTTTTCATTTTACCTTTTTAAGGAAATGTTTAGAATACCATTTTATTTTTATATTTAATAAATATTTTATTTATTTCTCATATTAACAGTCAATAAAGACATTAAGATAGAAGGTATTACTAACCTTGCATCTTAGTGTCTTTATTGCCTTAATGGGATGAAATGATTTAAAAAAAAAATGTAATTGATTAGGTAAAGAAAGGACACTGAGAAAGCCTAATTTAAATATCTGTGTGCCTAGTTTGCTTGCTCTCTAGCCTCTTCTCAGGTAATAAATACCGTTTAAAATTTTATTCATTCAATTATTTTCATAGTCTTAGTTTATATATCAGTTGTTTAATTATGTACCTAATGAATGTTACTTATAGTTTAATGTCTTATTCGAGTGTCTGATTTTTTTAAATATCAACATCATATCCATATCTGAGTACCGTACCGGTTTGAGTTTAACTGAGGTGATTCATTATGTGACGTTGCTGATACCTTTTTTTTTTTTTGCTGAAGGCTCAACGCACACACATTCCCGGCTTAGATATGGCACAAGGCCGAAAGTATGGGGCACCCCAGTGAGGATCGAACTCACTACTCAGTCGTAATTGATCTCTAGCAAGACAAGCTTCCTAACCATTACACCACGCCGAGGTGCCCCAGTCTATCTATCTGTCTGTCTATATCTGTCTATAACTGTCTATATATCTGTCTGTCTACCTCTGTCTACCTATCTATATCTATCTACCTCTGTCTATCTATGCACTGTCGCTACTAATGCAAAAATGTTTAGTAAACCAGTTTACTAAACATTTTTGCATCTTTTTTTAATCTTAAATAAATCATAAATAAAATTTTAAAAACATTAAACTTCATCTTGCCTGTGATCATTATTTTTTAACATCTGTAAAAATTGTAGGCTTGCCGGTTCAGTAATTTTCAATTATTTAATTTAACGAGCGTTAATACGTTTTTAGTTTTTATTTTTAAGGAAATTTTGTCACTGATTGACGGGTGTCTTTATGCCAATTACTCATGTGCCGTTGTTTACAATTTTTAGCCGACAGTAAAGAGTAAAGAAAGACTGATGAAGAATAAACCAGAATCTGTCTCTTTGAGAACGAAAAACAAAAACCTCTTTAACATTTTGTCATTCATACAGGGCACTTAGTGATTAAGGCACTCGGCTCCATCCCATTGAAATTTTGTTTATATGTCGACCAACTTGGCCTTTTTTCTTATTGAGCACAGCAAGAATACTTTGAAAAATACTGTGTCTGAGGTCCTTGTTGTGACCCGAGAGGCAGTATCTTCCCTGGTACTCAAGACATCTACATTCAGAATACTTAATTATTATTATTATTATTATACCAACAACAACAACAATAATAACAATAATCCATATGGAGCTAGCTGCTAGATTTATTTACAATTTACATTTTTGTGACCATGTTAGTTCAAGTTTGAAGTTCATTTATCATTATTTTTTTGTGAAACCGACTTCAGTCTGTTGCTTGATTTCCTTGAAGTTGAATCTAACCTGAACCTGAATTACGACTTTTAAAATGAATTCTTGGACTGTTATCCTAAAAAATCCTTCCGAATATCGGTATAATTTAAAAATGGATGCAAAAACTTGTCCCACATTAAGTACCCACGAAGAATCGCTAAAAATATGGGCATGCATGATGGAAAACTGCCCCAAACATAAAAACAAAGTCTTATAGACAAACAAAATCTTTAAGGAGACGAAAAAATCTTTTTATGTAAAAAAAGAAAAAAAAATTAAAATCCTTGTCTGCTTATTGTTCCAAAGAATTCATCTGAAAGTTTTGAAAAAAAAAAAAAAAAAAATTTTTCCGCCTCACCATTTACAATCCAATTGTTGTTGGTTACAATCCTCAAATTTTTCTCATATATCAAATTTAAGCTCCAGTGTACTTTTCGTTGAATTTGCTGTCATAGGTAAAATTGAGATGTAATGAAATACTGCAAATTGGCATACCGATGGTGAAGTTAGCCTTTCCTCTTTTACTGTCAATACCCGATGATGAGGAGAAGATACTTGAAAATAGAAAAGGATCAATTTCAAATTATTAGAAAAATTCGGTCGTGTGAACAAACAAAACCTAAGATAAACTTTCCACAAACTTTTTTTTTGTTTGTAATTGTTGTTTTGAATATTTATATAATCAAATACGCAAAAACTTCAATTTCTTGCTATAGTATAATGTTACCATGAAAAATGTTGCGTTAGGTTGGTTTTTTAAAAGACGTCTTAAAGTGTCTGCAAAATAAAATAAAAAAAATTAGTAAAAAATTGCTTATTTTTATTATTAATCATTTAAAAATAATTGAATTGCTTCCTGTTTTAAGACGTTCAGAAAATAATTTTTAAAAATAGAATATATTGCTTTATCGTAAAAACTGATTTTTTAATTATTTATTAAACAACTTGAAAGTTGAACTTTAAAAAGTAATTTCCTGTATTTCGGGCTCGGTTCATCTTTAAATTATGATCTTTCATTCGCTTTGTCTGATCACCAGTTTTTTTTGTGTGTGTTTTTTCTTTTAGCTCAACTCTGTACACAAACATTTATCATTTTTGTATTAAATTTAATTACAAAATAAAGTAATTAAATTTAGTCTAATGTCCTAATTCCTTCTTAATATTAATTTTGCTTCTGAGAAGACGACGCCTTTAAGAATAAAAATGTTTATCTTGGAGGCATTTTATTTCGTTATCTTATAGAATTATTTATTGAAAGGTTAGCTTTTTATTTAAAATCAGTTCCTCTTTAACTTAGCAATTGAAATTTGTATATTTAATATTTTTTTTTGGTTTCAAAATTTTGCTTTAACATTTGCTAATAAACGAACTGAGACGGAATTTTGCACTTGAATTTGTCAAATAGTTTTTTTAGTAACGTTTCGGTTTAGAGAGCAGGATTCATCCCTAAAAATTTGAGAAACACATTGAAATAAATATTATGGACATGAAAAAATATACTGTTTAGTTTTACTTTTCAATTTAGAATGATTATAAAAACTAAGTATTTTTAATATTGTGATACATTTTGATTAAAAAACCAATCCCAATGTAAAAAGCCAAATAAAAGCTACAAATCTGTTTTATGACGTTGAGTCCCTTTAAATGTAACTAAAAACGACTTTAAGTAGTTTATGGCAAAATGCACGTATTTCTGCTGATCATATATTCTGAATTTATTTTTTTGTTCAGGTACACTTTAGTTGGATCTTTGAACTGTTTTACAGTAGTAAAATTATCGAGTAATTTGATCCTTGGGAGAGAAGGAAAAAAAAAAAACAACAAATAAATAAAAAAAAAAACACCATTTAGGCGCCGCCGTTACGCGCAAGACATTTTTTTTTTTTTTTTTTTTCGACATTTTACTTTTTCTTTGTTTGCCTTTAAGAAATTTCTGGGGAAGTTTCAATACATTTTTTTTCTGGTACGAATAAATTTAGAGAGCGGTGCGTAAAAGCAATTTTACTTTTTTACAAGAATGTTTGGTTAAATTTGCATTCTGAAAAAAATAAATCATATTTTTAACGAAATCTATTTCTCTCTTAATTTATATATATATATATATATATATATATATATATATATATATATATATATATATAAAAGGTTCACTAATAAATAATCACTACAAAAAAAACTTGGAATTAAAATGTTTTAGTGTGCTGGTACCTATCGCAGTGATATAAGACTTCCTCTTTTTTTCTTTTTAATCTAAATTAAAAAATTAGTTTAAAAAATTGTCTACAGTATCTTATATGCTAAAATTTGAGATTTAACCAAACACCACGGACTACCAGTATTTCTCTTACTATCTAAATGCCAATGGTTTCTTTAAAAAAACTTTAAAGTACCAAGCTGTAATGAAAACGGAAAAATATTCTAAATTTTAAGAAGAGTTAAATGTGGGGATATTTTTTTAATTAAAATTAAGGAGAACTGTTCTGTAACAATAACATTTTTAACCCATCAATGACCATTTAAATTTCGGTATTATTTAAAAATCAAAATAATTTGGAATTAATTATAGATTTCCGAAATAATCTGGAATTGTAAATTTTAAAATAATCCGGTACTGGAGTAGTTTAGAATTCTATTATTAAATAAT